>CAKNWU010198883.1:0-17153 GCA_932072015.1 Andricus quercustozae | reverse complement strand
GGAAAGCTTTCGATTCAACCTCTCATAGACTTATCATCTGTCTGCTGAAAACTTGAAATTTTATCCACACATAGTGAGATTCATAGAGAGATTGATGTCACTTTGGAAAACTAGATTAACTATTTCGTCTGGAAATTATCGTGTGACAACGAACGTCACCTTCCAGAGGGGTGTCTTTCAGGGCCACATCATGAGCCCCTTGATCTTTTGCATCACACTTCTGCCACTGTCTTTCGCACTTCGCAATTCTCCTGGGCATCTCTGCGGCGACACTAATCATCGCGAGCATACGATTACTTATGTATTTTATATGGATGACCTGAAGATATGTGCTTCCTTTGGAAGCCAACTTCAACTTGCATTAAATATTGCATAACACCTTACCTCTGTCCACACTTAGCCAAATATTTCGAAGAGTTCTCACGAATGTTATTTTTCTGAGAGATTTCCAAGAGTTCCTCCAGAGGTTATCTTAAGGTTTCCTGAGCAGCAATATAAGATTTCTTAGTGAGTAGTCCGTCGATTGATTGGGAAACAAGCGTTCCTTTACAAAACTGCGAAACAGGCGACCGAGACCCTTGGTCTGGATGCCTCATTTCTAAAAGCCCAAGTAAAGAAAGCAGTAAATAAAATATTCCACCAACAGCTACTAGACAAAACAATGCACGGAAACTTTCACAGAAATGTAGATCAGTCCTTATCGAAGGTGCAAACTTTTGCTTCCTCATATCATCAGGACTTCATTCAGGTACAGAGGGTTGTATTTTCGCATGCCAGGACGGTACCATTTCCACCTAAGTATTCTGTGACTGCAATTTCACGTCAAGAAGTTGCCAGCGATAGATGCAGAGCGTGTCATGCACACGCTGAGTACCTAGAACACATACTATCCAGGTGTACCTTTCACGCGGAAGCGAAATAAGGTAAACGTCCCAGTAATCGTGACCTCAGTCCCAGTAATCGTGATGCCAATTTTCGTCCATTTTATTTAATTTCAATGAATATAATTTCTGTTTGCTATTATTAAATGCTAAAAATAAGTGGATTTTATCATTAAATGTTATTTTCAACACATTTTTTTAACAATATATTCAAACTATAACCAAGTTTCACGATTACTGGGACCGCCACGATTACGGGGAGATTTACCTTATGTCCAGAGACATAATGCGGCACTAAGAGGCCTACTATTATCTTTGTCTCTCTTACGGTTTCGGGCGCGACCCTGCTCTGCCAAACACTCCGAGGGACATAGAGTCAATTGTTCAAAACGAGAAGGCCAGAAATTTTTATCCAAGGCTTCGTGAAACGAATTATATTCGTGATCGAATTCTCGACTACGCCCGACTACAACATCACTGCCAAGGCGAAGAAAAAAAATACCAATTTTTCCAAAAGGCAATTTCATCGTAGAAAAAAATTATTTTTCTTTAATTATTATTGGAATGATATTTCTTGCGATTTAAAACCAACGAAATTGATTGAAAAATAATATATGTAATTTTTCTAAACATTTTTCAAACAAAATCTCAGATTTATCATTTTTACATACAAAGAGACGTTTTTTTGGACTGAAATTAACTGACAATAAACTAAAAGTGATTCAAAAACTGGATATGAGAGACTGAATAAAAATTTCTATAAAAAATATTACAATCTGCCGTTCAATTCTAGCAAAAAGTTATTTTTTCTCTAATCATTTTTATGATAAGCTTGATTGTGATATTAAACCAACTGAATTGATTAGCAATTGATATATCTGTTTGTTAAAAAATATTTTTTAGACAAAAACTATATGCTCATCATTTTTACATAGAAAGAAGGTCAGCAAAGTGCAGTAAGAAATAATTGATATTTACAATAATAATACGATTATTACACAATGCTTGGAATAAATAAATTAAGATGCAGCACTCGAATCAATCTTGAATTCGAATCGTTCTATTAGTTCTACGATTTTTTGATCAAGTTACTTCTATATTACAATTAAGCTCACCACAAAAATGATTGAAGACAAAATAACTTCTTTTGTTACGATCAAACGGCAGGTTGTGAAATTTCTCAATATTAGTATTATATTCTTTTTAACCAAATTCGTCAGTTAATATTCGGCAAAAATGACATTTAAATAATAACTTAAGAAAATTTTTGGTTTTTTACGAGGAAATGGCCGATT
This sequence comes from Andricus quercustozae, assembly GCA_932072015.1. Lineage (NCBI taxonomy): Eukaryota > Metazoa > Arthropoda > Insecta > Hymenoptera > Cynipidae > Andricus > Andricus quercustozae. Next base: position 14,977 of record CAKNWU010198883.1, on the reverse strand, counting down.
GGATTATTTGCTTAGCGAAATTATTATTGACAATCTATATTATTTACGCTTGGTAAGGTTCAAAGTATATAAATGCCTTTGAAGACAATCTGGAATCACTTTTAGTCTGAAAAATCCTTTTAGCTATAAGAAAGACTCATTTATTGAGAATTTGTTCCATAAAAAAACAAGACTAGTATGAATTTGTTTATTAAAATTAAGTAAAATATTATTAGAATGATGTCGGTTCGTCAAGTGCAGGTCCAATAATCTCGGCTAATAGTGAGTTTCTTTTTGTAAGTTTTATTGAGATAAAAATTCCCAAAGCTTAAGTGGACAATTTGGTCACTTTATTTGTTTATATATTGTTGCTCTGTAAAAAAATAAAAAAATCGCAAACAACAGTTCTCTTAAAAATGTATTGCTGAGCATTTATAAAAAAACCTTTTATGTAGGTTAAGAAATACGCCCTATGGGCGATTATGAACAGTGCATTCCTGTTGAAGACCACTGTGCGATGATCAGAACGACCAGCTTAATAGAATATTTAGGGTATACCCGTCCTTGGCTGTAATGTTCTTGTCGGCTGGTGCCGAAAATTGGATCACGAACATGGTTCGTTTCTCGAAATCAAGGAGAACTATATCAGGCCTGGAGTGCACGACAGAAACAATTGTTGAAAACATGAAGTTCTAGTATATGCAGCAGTGTCCTGCACGGGCCGACTAAGCTTAGCCCAGCCCAGTTCGTGGGTCGCGGGCTGGGCTTTTCGACAGCACTTTTGCGAAAAAAAGACTGTAAACCCAGGCTTAGCCCGGCCCGGCCAATGGCAAACTCAGCCCGGCCCGGCGCGGCCCGTTTCTTCATAAATCATGAAAGATTTGAACAGTTACGTTAATTTACAATAACGTAAATGATTTTGAATAAATAATTTTCATTTGATATAAATAATAAAAGGCTTAATTTAAATTTAAATAAAATAATGAAATCAAGAGGTCTGCATGAGCATGGCATATTTTCTAACGAAGTGTCTTGGGGCACCAATAATATTTTGCCTACGCTCAACAAGTCATGGTGAACCTATACGCCCTTTCCAGTTTGCCTAGGCTCACCGAAAATATTTTTTCTACGCTCACCGAATTTCGGTGAACCTAAACGCCGCCATTTATTAATGTCAAAATTAAATACGAATTATATTAATTTTTAATACTTGTTTTCAATAAATTACGAGCTGCATTTTTGACTTTAAGTTGGACACTTTAAAAATTAAATTCAATTTGTTTGAAATCATTTTTTGAGAAGATCTACATTAACCCTCTGGCACTGGCGCGTACTAGAAGAAGTAGATCGCCGGCGGGCGGTATGGAGTGCCGCCCACCCGGAATCGGTAACTTGTTCCATGATAGGAATGTTTATTTGTAGTTTTGCACAAAAATTAACAAACCACCTAATTTAGCATTAAAAGTAGCCTTTATAGGAATTGCGGAAACATTTTTGTTGTTGTTAAGTAGATAGGTTATTTTCCCCACGGCGGGCGGTACGAAGTGCCGAGAGCACGCACCTTCTCTCTTCACGAGATCATTTCCGACTGTAAAGAGCATAATGGAAGCAGGAAGGAGTATGGGGACATATTATGATAGTTGCTTGAAAGATACCTAAGCACGTTTTAGCGGTACTTTGGCACACTAGAGAATAATCATAATTTTTTATCGGAAAGCGGCATGGAATGCTGCCCGCCAGTGCCAATTAATAAGTTTTAAGTTGCAATTTATTATTATTAATGATTGATGCAATTACTACTCTGAATTGTAATTAAATTTAAAACTTCATTAACGCTATTAGGATTAAATTATTTATAATATTCACTTAAAAGTAAAATGAATTACATTATTAAATTAAAAAATGTGAACGTAAATTTCTTTAATTTCATGATTTTTACATATTGTTTCACAAAATAAAATTGAGTCTTCCTGAAACACTTTATTTAAGTATTTAAGACGCACTATGAAGTACTAAAATGGTGTCCAAATTTTCTGGACTCAGTCGGGACTAGTGTTCCGTCATAAGAAAACCGCCTGAATTGAAGTTTCTCTCACTGGGTGCACTGGATGCTGGGATACAAAGCACTCGACTTTTGCGAGTTTAGTCAGCCGCGGCAATCTGTTCTCATGTTCTTTCCACCAATAATTCTGGTTTTGTAAAAGATGAATGCTAACTAGCAACGTATTTGTGTGAAATTTTTTGATGATCAGAGAAAAATTATACCTTTTGCAAATCTTGCTGTTTTAAACTAAATCAGTGAGATGCCAGTGGTTAAAATAGCCAGAAGAGTTTCACTGAAATAATCTAAGTTCAAATTTCACTAGAATCTAAAGAAATTTTCGCTGATTACCAGTATAGATTACAGTGTTCCTCTTCTGGTTATTTTAACCAGTTAAATTTCATTGTCTTCGATTCTTTTACAACATTATTGTCTTAGTTTCAGTAAAGCAATGAGACTTTTGACATCCTGCATGCCCATACCATCCAGACCATGTTCTTCTTGTCTTTCTTCTAGAAGAGTTGCCGTTCTACCGTATTTGACAACTGATTGTTTAAGAACTTTGGTTCAAAAGTATCCTTTAATACTGTTTTTAGAAGATGCAGGGAACAATTAAGGCGTATATACTTAGAAAGTGCGTTCACTATAATCGGCCCTTGGTTTGTCATGAACCCTGCTTTCTTCGCACGCTCTCTTCGGATCTGATATTTCTCAAATTGTATTAACAATTACGCTAAGATATTCTCCCCAGTTGTTGATTCGTCAGGGAATTTCCACGTAAAAATCACTTAAAAAGCACCACCGATTTTAAGGTCCAATCAGTTTTAGTATAATGTATTGGCACAGTCATGTACGGATTTTCTGATAGTCATTAGTCCACATGTCTGTCCTCACAGTACACCGATGTGGAACCAAATCTCGTACAGGTACATATCCAATCCTAGATCCGACTTTGATCAATTCCCATGCCAAGCCCAGAAATCCATCATCAGTCACGGTTTCGAACAATCGGAGATCCTCCGCGCAGAAGTCCACACTATTAATTATGACCTGCTTTTTATATTCAAATGGAATCTCGAATGTTGCTTCTTTTTCTGTAGCATTTTCACAGCATTTGTGTCGTACAAGATGAGATACTCCAGTTTTCTGACCTTCATGCGACAAAAACACTCCACAATTCTTCCACTGAGCGAACCCCTGGTGGTTTCATTTCTCATCTTGAAGCATAAAGAAATGTATTCCTTGCAGGACTATGTAAATTCTCTGGTCTCACTGTGACAAATTTTTATGTTTTGAGTTTATTGACAACCACTTTTTTTGTTCTTTTTTCATTTCTCTACTAATCTTGGGGGCTTTACTGTTATCTCTACCATCATTCTCACTACTAGCTGCTTTACTAGGATTCATTGCCTAAATAAAAAATAAATTGAAATAATTAATTTTCACAGTTACTATAGTTCTCATGTTTTCAATTTTCTCATGTTTTCAATTTCATGTTTTCAATTTTTTATTTAATTTAAGTTATATGTATTTTATACGATTCGTATTATCCTTAGTTCTAATAAAATTGGATACCATAATGTTCCGAATAAATCCACTATATTGTAATTTCTACTGTTAGCACTTAAAAAAATATTGTATTCTATACATAAAAAAACAATGGGAAGTCCAATTCACCCAAATTCACTTTTATGCTCAAATACTATTAAAAAGTTATTTACGTAACGTAATTTATAACATAACGTAATTCATTGTAAAAATAGAATTAAAAGTTCATATAAATCGTTTTTAGTTTTTCATTAAATATAATACTATACTCACTACTACCTTCCCTTTTCCATTATTTAATTCAAATTTCGATGAAGCCGTTTATTATTTATAGAAAATGAAAAGTAATTATTGAACATTATTCCGGCTGCTGTGAATGAATGTAATTGTTCAAAATTTGCATGATTTATAAAGAAGCGGATCGGGCCGGACAGAGCTTGTCATGGGCCGTGATGGGCTTGAGTTTACAGTCTTTTCTTTTGCAAATAAGCTGTCAAAAACGCCGGCCCATGACCCGCGGACTGGGCTGGGCTAAGGTTACTCGGCCCCTGTAGGACTCTGGTATGCGGCACTTCTCACTTTCAAACATTTACTCTATTTCCCTATAGGAACGTTTGGCCGTATCGCGTTGTGCCTTCGTATGGGAATTTCTTGGCTCAAAATGTGGTGACGGTCTATCAAACTAGAAAATTTGAGGAACGCAAAAGTTTGTTCATACGACAACGATTAATCCTTCAAATTTCTGTGAAATGCCGTGCATTCTCTTGCCGAGGAGCTGTTCGCGGAAGTTTTTCTCCTGTGCTTTCTTTATTTGGGCCTTTAGGAGTGAGTAATCAAATTGGATAAGATTTTAGGCATTTTCCTCACCCCTGATACTGAAGTCAAGGCCGAGTGTTTCAGTAGCCTCCTCCGTTGCTTTGTACAGAAACGCTTCTTTGCCCACTTCTTCGTGATTCTGACCATTTTAAGAAGAGGGTCTCGTCCATTTGTGACTATATGTGCATTACCTAAAATAATTCTGTTGTGAAGACATTCAAGATTCAGTATTTAGCTACTAACTTTACGGCGTGAGATGTAAAGTCGCGGGACAGACGACTTAAGGTGCATGCTTTTGTTCACGTTCGTAACCTTTCGTGATCCGATATCGAGGGATCTCAGCTCGTCCTTCGTATATAAAACTACTCCAAATAAATAAAGCACTATCGGGACGGCAAGCACGTTCGTTGCAGATACTTTGTTCCTTGCCGATAGTTCGGAGGACCAAATCTATCGGATGAGACGTTTGGATCTGCATCAGAGAGTATCCTTTACAGATTCAACGTTTTGAATGCCGCGCTGTGGCACGCCCGGATAAGTATAGGTCTCTCCAGCGCCAAGCTGTCATATAGCGCTTCCGTCGACGAGCTCAGGGTCTTTGGGAATGCCATTAAGTTTTTCTTTCTTTTAATCAATCGTGGCCTCATTCTTCTTAATCCAAACTCCATTTCAATCTCCCGACTATACTCCTCGACAATCTCTAGAGCTATACTTAGTTGTTCTAAATTTCTACTATAGATCTTTAGATCATCCATGTAAAATACACCAGTCACCTAATTGTTTAGATATCCGGGTTTGCCGCAGTAGTACCCTTCGGAATGGTGAAGTGCGAGAGATAGTGGCGATAATGTGAGGCAAAAAAGGAGAGGGCTCATGGTGAAGCCCTTAGAGACGCACCTCAAGATGTGTGGAAGAACCTTAAAGCTTTTCAACAGAGACAGCGCCTTAAAGCCATTTATGTTATTAGTATCTTCATTCATCGTATGCTGGACTTCGCACACTTCTCTCTCCTCTGGTTTAGCAGATGATCATCAGATCCGTAGTTCGCACGCGAACTGTCGAACACTGGTAGTAAACATCCTTCTAGGTGTTATGTAGTCAATCACACACTGAATATGGAACGCGTATTGTCTTAAACAGCCTATCTTTGTGCTGAGTTGCATTTGTATTTACGTCTTATAATCTGTTGGTTTTGTTTTATGGTGTGCGTCCGCTAAAGTTTTTGCTGCATCATACACGCTACAATTGGCGGTCTTGAGGTCGGACTCTTCGGAAAAATCTCCACAAAGCGCGTCATCCAGTTCTGCCACATGTTTGGTCTTGAGGGAAACCTGGATGTTGATGTTTCTCCGGATCCTCAAGCCGTCTTGTTCTGGCTCCGGTAGGGAAGGCGCTCCGCTTATATAACACATTTCATGAAGTTGATCGGGACGGTTTCGCAGAGTCGCACCAGTCGCTGGTCAGTTTGAAGTAATAAACATACACACTCACAGAATTACTTACTTAACACACGAGGTCAGTGCACTGAACATAATTATCAAACTGATGACCTCAGAAGGACACTCCACTCACCCTAACCCAGACTGAGAATCATATTTCCAGAACGTTGCAAACAACAAAATAAACCGATATCTACTTCGATGAAGGTGCCTAGGTTCAGTGTGCTGTCTTGAGAATAAAAACGGGTATGGCACAATGGGCTTTATAGTGTGTGCGCCAGTGGGGGGCTCTTACGAGCTTCCCCGCCCACATTAAATCAATCGAATCTATTAACGTAATGAATCTGTAAAACTAAGCTGTACCTCATGCTTCATGTTGAAATATCAAATCAACAAAACTAAAATATACTTGAAAAAAGTAATTTTCGTTTTTGAAACAGCCAACTATATTCCCGACTGATAAATCTGCATACTTTTAAATTAAGTGTATAAAATCGTGAGTTTAAAATGTCATACAAAATTGAAACGTCACGTGAAATTGTTTGGTTCATATGAAAGCTATAAGTTCTACTTATTCTTATTTTTATTGATCCTCTTTAATCATTATCATTTTAACTTAAACTGTGAAATCAATTATAAATTTCAAACCGCTCTCAAAATTAATCCTATTTAATTAGCGATATACTCAGACTTCCAATATTTTGATTTCAGCTATACAATACATTTTTGTTTTTAATGATTCAAAAAAGTGTTTTATTAATTTTAATATTGAAACTAAATAATATTGAAAATAAGTAATTCTGCAAAATCCTATATTAAATATTTTGCCAACATCGTGGGTTTTTTCTCACGATAGTTGTGGCAAGATCAAGGATAAGTATCAGTTGAATTCACGTGACTCCAGGTGAGTTCACGTGTCTTCATGTGAATTCAAGTGACTTTATATATTTCACGAGATTTAAAGTGAATTCTGGTGACTTCAAGTGAATTCATGTGGCTTTATATGAATTTAAACGACTTCAGATATTTCAGGAGATTTCAAGAGAATTTGTGTGACTTCAAATGAATTCAAGTGACATAAACTGGTTTCAAGCAACTTCAGGAGATTCAATTACAAGTGTACACCTAATTTCACAAGTTGTTAACACCTTGCTGGTTATTAAATGAATAATTTTGATAAAAAAATGCATATTTCTACCATTTTTACATAAATAGGCTTAATTTTGTTCTCAAAAGAAACTCGAAATGCCCTACTTTTCAAATTGATATAAGCTGTTTATCCGTTGAACGAAAATAGGATAATCCCGAAAAGCTTTTCTTGCTTAAGGTTAAGTTTCTTATAACCTTTAACTCCCAAATAAATAAATGTCGATTTTTTAAACGAAACCTGTGGCACCCCCATGGTTTGAAACACGTAGTGTGACGTCATATGCTTTCAACTTCCAAGAAATTACATGTTTCAGTTTGATAAAAACAATCAAAATAATTATCAAAGCTTTTTGGTTGAAAGAATTTATTTCATAGAGTATTAGGATGTCTGAATACATTTGAGCTTATTCGGATAAATTACCAAAAGTCTACATAAGGATAAGTTATATGTTCGCGAAGTGCTACAGTTTCCACGTTGCTTTCAGTTTTCATACAAAATGTCAAATAAATATTCCAGGGCATATTGCATATTCAAATTGAAAGTAATGAACTTATTTCCAAATAATGTCTGAATATGCACGACCGCAATTTAAAAACTGTCAAGTTTTAATATACTTATTTCGTAAAATTGTAAGTTGGTATTCTAATCTCAAACATATAAACGTAATGCCTCACGATATGTATAATGATAAAAGTATTAAAATTAATAAATTGCCACTTTGGCTGAGACTCTTTTTTTTTTAAACAGAAGTGCATCTACACTGTAACAAATCTAAATCTAATATATTTGCGTAAACACTAACATTGAATTTTTAGAACCGAGCTTTTGAATATGTTGGAAAAGGTCGCATATTTCATGTATTGTTCTATCTGGCGATAAGGGATTATTGCATAACAAGACGTAAATGCTTGAGCATAATTAAAATAATACAAGCATTTTTGAAAAAAATTGTTTATGTAAATACAAGTTAGATAATAATTTAACCACAAAACATAACCTCAAAATTACTGATCCCTTTCAGTGGCCGTTATTAAGTAATAATGAAAAATACACAATACGTATGCTACGAAATAAAGCCTTAGCATTGATTTATTTTCACTTTTTAAAAGATAAAGCATGAACCTTAAGCTTATTTAAAAAATATTGAAAACGCATGACCTCCCAGCTAGGTAGCGGCATGGTGCGACATAAATACAAGGTTAGAAAGGATGTCCATTTTTCTTTTACAAATAAAAATTCAAAAAAAGTATTTTTTCAACTATACTCGTATTATTAGGGATTTCAGAGTGAATGGTTTATTATTCAAAAATGAAATTCATTTATTGGTTAACCCTATTAAGCCTATTCATTCAAAAATAGACAAAGTGTCCATTTGTTAGGGGTGTGCAAAAACTGGAAACTCGAAGTTCGAACGAGTCGAGCTTGTTAGCTTTCGAGTCGAGTCGAGTGAAGCTCGATCCGGTTCGAGTCCAGGTCGAGCTTTCCAGAATGCTCGAAATTTTTCGAGCACTCGAATGACTTCGAGAACTCGAATGTCTTCGAGAAATTGAAACTTTCCAGCTACTTGAAAGTTTAATAACCACTGGAATAGCTAAGAATTCTTTAGTTGCGTTCTTTAACTTTGGGAATCGATGAACATTTTTTGACCACCATTCCAAAGGATTAGTACCCAAAACACATATTTTCTCACTTAAGTAACCTGCTATTTCATAAGTAATTGCCATAATTGACGCATCTTGAGGTGAAGAATCTTCTTCCAGGTTATGTTTGAGAAAAAACTTTCTTATTTTACTGTTAGGTTCCCCTGCAGTCAATGTATATATTGATACATAAATGCTTATGTGTATAACAAGTATTAACGTCTATTAAAATTAAATGAAAAGCTCAATTTTACTGCCATCTTATATATATTTAATATTTCTTTCGTAATTATACATAGATGCATTTATGTATTTCTACTTACTTTTGATTCTAAAATCACTGTTAGCAATTCGAAAAACCGCCTAGTACCGGCTGTAAAGAAATTCTTGTTAATTTCAAAAGCTTCGAAAACCCGGAACTTTCGAGCAACTCGAAACTTTCGAGTACTCGCATTTCTTCGAGAACTCGAATGTCTTTGAGATCTCGAAGCTGTTCGAGCATGCTCGGGCTCGACTCGAAGTTTAGAGCTTTTTCCACACCCTTAGCATTTATTTATAAAAATTATTCCGTTCCGTGAAAAAAATGAAGCCTATTCATAAAAAACAGTCAAAATGTGCATTTATTGATCAAAATCGTTTAAATAATTGGTAAACTGCAGCTAATATTATTAACTTATTGTAAGCAGGTTCGGAAAGCTGCAATGCATTTGCTTGCGTTAAAGTTTAGCTAGGAATTTTATTGGTAAAAACGACAGAGGGCGCCACTTTTCACATTTAAAGAAATGTGATGTTTTGACCATTTTGACGTATTCCTAACCTTAATTTTCTTAAGATGATATGCAAAAAAATTAATTTTTGTGATAAATTCTTCAGTTTTGACCCATAACTCTGAATAAAAACGTAGAAACACAATCCTCATGAATCCGATGGGTAAAAAAATCTAGGCATCCAGAAATTATTGCGGACGGACAACTAATTTTTTTGAGCCAATTCGTCCGGAATTTGTATACAAATATATCCTCTTGAAAGGTATAGGTAGCCTCCAGTTGTAACCTGAAATATAGTTTTTAAATCGTTTAAATCATCAAAAATATAATAATTCGCGCATATACGTATTAAAAAGGGAAAAGTTAGGAATACGTCAAAACATCACATTTTCTATTAATTAGTTTAAATTTCTTTCTACATTCTAACTTAATTTCTTCAAAATCCTTCTTAGATTGGTTCCAGAACTAAGAAACCTGATTTTTAATTACGTTTAATTGATTTTGAATTATTATTATGCATTTGCAGACGGTTTTGGGGACGCTTATGTGATTCTTCATCATTCCTCGTCGAAGTAGAAATGTATTTATGGGTGGAAAAATTTTTGTCCTCAGTTTCTTTATCCAAAAAGCTCCTAGCCAAAGCTTAACGCATGCAAATGCATTGAAGCTTGGGGATTAGTTTCTTTCCAGTCAATAAATGTTTGAATGAATTATGCATGAAGAAAATTCTAACGAGTCTTGGATGAAATGTTATCACTGACAAGTAAGAAAAAAACAGATAAAACTTTATTGGTAAATAACAATTCTTTTTAATCGGAACCTACTGAATATCTGTGGTCGCATGTGCGCCCGAATTTTCGGGCTAGTATAAGAAATATCACTTGCGGGAGCGTCATATTTATGGCCGTGCAGTATTTGCGGCAGCGCAGAATTTGCGACCGCATTTGCGGCCACATTTGCGGGGGCTATGCACTTGAGACCACACTTGCGGCCGCGTTCCGACAAATTAAAAACCGCTCTAATTTAACTTGACTTAATTTTTATAGCCTGAGGTAACTAAATAAGCATAACTTTGAATATTTAGCAATTAAAAAACAAAGCTCATTGAAATACGAAGTAAACTTGCTTGCTGTTAATTTTCCAAGTAAATTTTCAAAGTCAACGTAACATTTTTGAGTGGTTAATAATTTTTTGAAATACGGCCGCAAATCTGGTCGAAAATGCGGTCACAAATACGGTTTCAAAATTGTCCGAAAATGCTGTTCCTTATACGCGCCCAAATATGCAGGCGCAAATGCGGCCGCAGACATTCAGTAGGGGAGTGAAATATCCATAGTCAAAAAATATTGAATTAAATTAATAATACAAAGTGTTTTATATTCGCAGTTTGATTTGAGGACGTTCTACTCGACGGACCGAGAAATACGATCAATTCGCGAATCTGACCATTTTTGCTGGAGTGCATTCATATGTGGCTAGCGGCTACGTGAATAAACTACTGTGCATCAGGCGTACTCGTATGAACATTTAAAGCACAGAAGCACAACTAGTGCCCACTAGTATAACGTGTGACCGATAGTGAGTTTAAGGCTTCCGTTTACTCGGGGCGCGCCCCGAAGGAACAGTTTCGGTGAAGGGATTTTATTTACAAGCATCTAGAACCGACAAGCAATATACGCACCCCTGAGTGACAAGGGTCGAAGCGTCTCCTCAGGCACTCCAAACCAACGAGGTCTTTATGTGGGGCATCGGTTTCATTATTGACGCCTCCGGCCATAGAAGTGACATAATGTTAAAAAATAGCTGCGGAGGGAATCATTTTTTTCCAATTTAGTCTATTGGTATTCTCATTTAAGTAAGAAACTTTAAACACTTCTTTTGTCAATAGTTACTATAATTTTTCACAAATTTAGAGATTTATTGACCAATCTATAATGGCTGTCCAATGAATGAATGTCAAAAAAATATTTTATCGAATTTCACTTAGCTTTCGAGGGAAGATTTTGGACGCATATGCGCATTTTTATATTTTTACATAACAACCTGCACTACCAAGCTTGCGTAATCGAGTTTATCAAGTACAACGCTTTTTTATGTTTACCGTTTTTCCAAAATATATCAAAAATGAGTTTATGTTGCTTATTTTTTACATTTGAAAAATTTAGTTACCACTTACCAATCCCAGGACCAACGAAGAGGACGTAGTCGCTGAATGGTCCCATTTTGTAGTTTTTTTTCCTTTTTAACTTTTTTTGTATTCTTTGTATTTTTTATATATTATATATTGAGTGGTATATATAATAAATTATATATTTAATAGTATGGATAAATTTAAATAAGCGTTTTTTAAACAATATTTAGAAATATGGATTAGTTAGCAATGTTTAAAATTATAAGTGAAGCGAAGAAAATTCTATTACTGCTTTTAATAGCTGTAAGGAGTATGATTTTTGCTGTATACATGTTACCTTGTAACGTGCCCAGAATTGTAAAAAATCACGATTTTCCGCTTTGCCCTGACCAATACCCTAATCCATTATTGTTTTCTATGAAACGTAAACTTTCTTTTACTTGAGTAAGAATTAGGTGAATTTTTAGTGTTTCGGAAAGTTTATCGATGCTTTTCAGAGCTTCATCTAATTCATTGATGTAAGCATCAGGTAAAAGTCCAACTTTTGCAGAGGTAAAACAACAATTAAAATTTTTATTCATTGCTTTGTAAGCAGTAACGCATAGGGTATAATTTTGAAAATTCCTACCACTTGATATATTTCCGGATCTATTAGTTTGTTAGCTTCTTTTAATAGCGTTCTGCACGAATTTCCTTCAAATGGGTCTCCGTGGTAGTTTTTTGACATAAGATTTAGCTTTTTAGGCCACAACAAAGCTTTATCTTAACCTACAAGAGGAACTAATCCTCTCCAAAGCAAATTATTCACAAATCCCTGTAAAACGTGAAGTTCAGGTATGACACATTTTTGCGAAACATAAGCATCATCATCTTCAGAAAAATAGGAAGATTAATTGTACTATGACACTCTTTACTATACTTCTTATTTTTACCTGCAAGACGATATTTTTCATAATCTGCTCGCATATCTCGATATGTTTTTAATTGCATATAACTGTTTATTTGGATAGTCAAGATAAAGATTTGTTGTGGTCTAAAAAGCTTATTCTTATCTCAAAAAACTACCACGGAGACTCATTTGAAGGAAATGCGTGTAAAACACTATTAAAAGAAGCTGACAAACTAATAGATTCGGAAATATATCAAGTGGTCGGAGTTTTCAAAATTATACTCTACGTTACTGCTTATAAAGCAATGAATAAAATGTTTAATTATTGTTCTACCTCTGGAAAAGTTGTACTTTTACCTGATGCTTACATCAATGAATCCGATAAAGCTGTGAAAAGCATCGATAAACTTTCCGAAACACTAAAAATTCACCTGATTCTTACTCACGTAAAAGAAAGTTTACGAATCATAGCAAACAATAATGGATTAGGGTATTGGTCAGAGCAAAGCGGAAAATCGTGATTTTTTCAAATTCTGGCACGTTACAAGGTAGCATGTATACATCACAAATCATACTCCTTACTGCTATGAAAAGCAGTAATAGAATTTTCTTCGCTTCACTTATAATTTTAAACATTATTAACTAATCTATATTTCTAAATATTATTTAAAAACACTTATTTAAATTTATCCATACTATTAAATATATAATTTATTATGTATACCGTTCAATATATAATATATAAAGAAATACAACAAAAGTTAAAAACAAAAAAAAATACAAAATGGGACCATTCAGCCGCTACGTACTCGTCGTTGATACTGGGCTTGGCCAAAAGTGGTCACTAAATTTTCAAAGTGTAAAAAATAAGCCACACAAACTTATTTTCGATATATTTTGGAAAAAAGGTAAACTTGAAAAAGCGTTGTACTCAATAAATTCGATTACGCAAGCTTTGTAGTACAGGTTGTTATGTAACAATCTAAAAATGCGGAATCAGTCCTATACTCGATAAAATAAAGAATGATCGGCCAAAAAGAATTTATAAGGACAGAAAGCGGCGGGTGCTAAAGGGTTGATATAGTCACTTTTCATTTTATAAACTAAAATTTATTTATATATTATATATACATATATTCACTAAGTTTTAAACATTAAATTATGAAAATTTATTTTCTGAAACAGAAAAAGTCAAGTTAGATGAAAAAATGTAGTTACCGAGAATTGAACCTGGGTCTCCAGCGCAGCGATCAGCTTCTCTCTGCAATCTGATATTCTGCACTCAGAAAAAAGTTTTGTTGATTCAACAAAAATTTGGTTCGATCAAACAATTAAAAACATTGCTATATGGTCAATCAAATGCTTGGTTGATTCAACCAAATTTGTTGGTTATTAAAGTTTGGTTGATTGTAATAAATATTTTGGTTAATCGAACCAAATGTTTTGGTGCATCCAAAAAAATATTTGTTTGTTTCGTTCAATCCAAATGTATCTAGATCTTGACTTTCCAAAAATTGTGTTCTAGGACAAAAGCTTTTGATAAAAAACTTTTGATAAGCATCACTTGCAGCATTAGAAAACCTAAGTTTTGCCCAATTTGACAGAAAGGCTTTTCCATATCTATTTACGTGAGGTTCTTTCAGCACTTATGAATTTTGAGGTTAGGTGCCTGCACCCATGTGAATCCTGCAAACTAAAGGTTGTACTGACGATGAAAAGTTTCTGGATACTGTTTCAGACCCCAGTTTAAACAAAAAAGTTTACATTTTTAGTATCAATGTGTTTGTATCACTCACATTTACACCAATTTGCGACACGACGTACATCATACACTTTTCGACACGAAAATGATCACCGGTGTGGACTAGAATAATCTGTATTGGTATGTTTAGTGTAGTTGATGGAAGTATTTGGTAGAATCAACCAAAGTATTTCGTCACTTTCACCAAATCATTTTCTAATAAATAATATATTCCGCTAAATGCATTTATTTGGTCAAATCAAATAAACATGCTCAAATAAATAATTACTTTTAATTAACCAAATTAATTCGTTGTGTTTTTTAAAAACAACCAAAGGTTTATTTGCGCTAAAGTTAGAAGCACAAACGTCCTTATGGTATCATGCAAGGCAAGCCTCGGTTTGGTGCTGGCCGAGCGTTATTGAGTGCACGGTATCCAGGAATGGTTACTGGACTGCTGCAAACTCACTCGAGTTCCCAATAGAATTCTATAAACTTTACTTCGATTAAGACATGGTCCTTCCAACAACTTAGACACGATATATATATTAGGGTGGGTCGAAAGTAAATACTTTTGGAATTCGAAATCGCTACAATCCGGAAAAGTAGCGCATTGCGGTCATAAAAAAGTGTAATTAATTTGGAATCGATCGACATGCAGCTTGGTTACCCGCACTCGAAGAGATGGTTTCAAAAATTTATTGTTTTCAGAGTTTTTGAATTTTATTGAGTTTCAATTATTTTTACATACCTGGAGGATCATTTTCTGAGAGACAATTCCTATAAAATTTACTATTATTTTTGGAAATATTATATATAATATAATTAATCTTTCA
>CAKNWU010198874.1:0-11957 GCA_932072015.1 Andricus quercustozae | reverse complement strand
GAAAGAAGAATGTTAAAACATTACACGCTCTCTGTCATTTAAGTACAGATCAACGACGCACTGTTTTAAAAAAAGCTTACCCACAACTCGTTAAAAGTATTTGTGAATGTGCATTGAATATTTTACAAGGAAACATTTCTCTAAAAAAAACCGAGAAACGAACATTGAAAAAATACAGATATGCATTAAGAAAACTAGTCACAGCACGTGGTACGTGTAACAGTAAAAAAACGCTTTATTATGCAAATAGAGGGATTTTTACTGCTTGTACTAGCACCAATCCTTGGTACAATTGTTTCATATATATTAAATGGAGAATGCCAGTAAAATGGTACTTGTACCAAGTAATAGTGTCGACCAAATTAAGCTGCAGTCGTACCCGCAACAATATCAAGAACTAGAAGAATTAAGAATTAAGAATTATGTTACCTCAAAAACACGCGGAAATGCAATTTCGACACTCGATGCCGAAGTGAGTAAAATTTTATACTGTCCATTATACACTGATGAAAATGAAAAGTAGAAATGCTAACAGCAAGTTTTAAACAGGGTTTTGTTCTTCGTTGATGAAGCGAAAAAATTAATTGCAAAAAAGGAGGAAATAAAAGACGGTGCTGATGACAAGGTAAACAGTAGGAGACCGGGGCTAGTTGGGACAACTACCACTCCGGACTTTTTCGCGTCTTTCTAGTAACTTTTTCAGAATCGTTCTAAATTTGCTGTTGAAGTGCATATCCTTGGCTATTGATGTGAATTTTTCGGGCGCATAATATTCATTATATAAATTTTGGCGAGTGTATAACTGAGATCATGTCCTGTGTCCCAACCTGTACCGTATACGGGGCAGGTTGGGACAAATAAAAAAATGTGTATTTAGAAAATATGTAGTTGTTTTTAAAAAGGAAAAAAGTTAGAACAATCACTTTTAAAGACATTTGACCATCCACTGCGGAACAGGCGTCTCCGACTTTAAATATGAGGTGAATATTCGGGCCAAATGTTGGTGTGTAGAAGTAAACTTCTTCCACCAGAAGTTCTTGATACAATCTGGTCCAGAACCGGAAAATTTCTTCGTGCCTCTAAGTGCTTTTTTCACCTCTTCGGCAGTAATTGATGGACTTCCCTCCTCAGATTTTATGAGGTTGTCGCAACATTCATAGAGGCAAATGATATTGTCAGTATCTGCTTTCAACTTTAGTGTTTTCGGGATCATGTATACCTCTCTCCAAAAAGTCTCTACCTCGTTGGGCTTGGGTGGATGTTTGACAGAAGCAGGGTGATCACTGAATAGGCGAGATATGTCATCGAGAAACTTTTTATTCTCCCTGATCCATCTGTCCCTCTTCTGTATCCTCCTGCTTGCGACAGATATCAGCCGTATTTTGTCAACAATATGCTGCTTAATTGTCAGCAGCTTTGACTTGTTTATTGTGTGATTCAAGATCCTCAGTTGTTGGGCGAACTTTCAAACCCTTTCAGTGAACGGTCTACCAGATGCTATGTAGGTCCATCCATCGTCGGTTTGAGCCTTTAATTTGAATCAGCCGAAGCTCTCGCAGCAGCATAAACTGAGCAATTGATGCTCCAGAGGTCGGACTCTTGCGAGATTTCTCCATGAAGGGAGGCGTCCATTTCAGCTAGATCTCGAAATATACGTACAAAAACTTTGCCATCTTTCAGTTGACGCCGAAAGAAAATTGTATACCCGTTACATAATTCCGGAAACGTCAACAGCTTCAATACTACATTTTGCACAATAATTCACAAAAAGAGGTCGTGCATAAAATACGTAAAACTTTTTTTTTGGGTGGGGTTTCTAGCTTATTGTTACATAATGGTGAGAAACTACTGTAAAAAGTCAGAAAAAGCGTTACACGGGGGGGGGGGGTAAAATTGTCGGAAAATTGCGTTACGTGATTTATGCACGGCCCCTAAGATTCAAACTGTGAGGAGAACAAGGAACACAAAATGCTCTCGGGTTAACGTCGAGTATTCTCTTTTGAACACCTTTATGTTTGCAGTTCATTTTACTACTGTTATCGTAGCTTTAATCCCGAAAATCCTGAACCCTTAAGCCAATATCCTCTAATTTATTTGATATAACACGCGCAAGTGATTCGTCTGTTTGATCAGTACATTGATGCAGCCCAAGAAAACACTCGTGTATTTTGCACTCTTTATCCTTATTTATTTCAACAAATCGGACGACAAATGTCATTTGTCCAACAATGCTTATGAGAGGTGTAAAATCAAGGACAACTAAGAAGAATTTTGCCTGTTTTCTCAATTTCATGAAGAGTGGTACGGTTTCACCCGCGATCAAAGTTAATATTTCGTTTGAATATTATTTCCTAAATACGCTATCATAGTTTTACTATCTTGTTTAATTTGAACACGCTTAACTCATTTCGGGGTCAAATTTCGCGAATATTTTAATTATATTGAAAAACTGCCCATTATTAAAATCAAAAAGACAATAAGATGAACTACGAACAGGCATATTTTGTCCTGTTAAGAATGGTACAACATAGCATACTTTGGTGTCAAAAAAAGTATAAAATAGTTTTATTTAGAGGCCTTTTCTTTCAACAAAGAAGCATTTTATTATTTTACTGTTTTTAAAAACTGTTAGGAACTGGAATATGGTCAGAAAAAGGTTTTAAAGAAATAAGAGGTTAGGAAATTCAAAAAAAAGATGGGAGATCCGTACAGAGAGTCAGTTATCTGGTTTCAAATTACAAATCTTTTGACTAATACATTAAAAATGAGATTTTGAACAAATCCTTTTAACAGAACATTTATTTGATTTTTTAAATAATTTTGCATGCAAAAACTCATTCTCTGGAAAAATGTTGGTTATCTAGTTCTGTACTGCAACCCTTCATACACATTAGCCTGATTCATTTTATAAGTAAAAAAATAATTATTTCCTCAAATCCAAGCAGACATACGTTCTGCTGGTACCTTTTAGTATTTAAATAAGCTGTGAAAAAAAGACTTTTTTCCCGACTTAACTACAATAGCCGCGTATATCTAGCCCGATTTGCTGGGATAACCTCACTTATTCATAACCAATCGGCGCATGCTCAGTTCCGCTTTATTACTCCCTAGGGCAGGGCTCACCACTTTCAGCAGGTGCTGACAGCCACGACAAGTGCACGACTACCACCAATTTTTTCTGTCATTTTTTTCTTCGATTTCCAGGAATCCTGGATAAGGTTTTAGTCGGTACGGTCACGGCTCGTTGCGGCTCATTGTTCACACCGAAGGGTCTAATTTTTTTTCTACTTTTATTCACAATATATTTCATTTTTTCATTTCAAACTTAATTTACCGTGAAGGATTAGGGACCAGTCGAACGTCGAGATTTATGAGGGCCTGTTCTCGGGACTGTTTGACCTAGTCTCGCGACTGCCACTGTCAGTATTTGCAGTCGCCGACTGCCTTTTGGTGAGCCCTGCCCTAGGGAGTAATGAAGCTGTTTTACTCCCCAAAGGGAGTAATGAAGCGGAACTAAGCATGCGCGACCGATTGGTCAGGAATGGATGAGGTTATACCCGCAAATCGGGCTGGATATGCGGCTATTTTATTTCAGTCGGGAAAAAGATTTTTTTTATCATCAATTGATGGGACATTTCAGTATTTTTTTTTAGAATACGACATGAAGGCAAAAATTTTCTACCTTTCGCGTTTCTCAGAGGAACTGAAACCTTGTATCAAACAAAATGAAAATGCTACAGGTTTCTAATACTCCAGAAATTGAAGTTGGACATTCAATTATTTCAAACGATTCACGGCATTTCTAAATAACCCCTGAATAATGGCAGAATATTACAAATATACTTAGGGACCTCTTATTCCCAACATTTGCAAAGAATTGCTTATGTTATTTCAGTTTCCGCTGTTAATGGATTTTTTAGTTTAGAATACAAAAGGATAAAAGGCATATGTGCAGAAGTAAAATAGTCCATTGATAGT
Organism: Andricus quercustozae; assembly: GCA_932072015.1. NCBI lineage: Eukaryota > Metazoa > Arthropoda > Insecta > Hymenoptera > Cynipidae > Andricus > Andricus quercustozae. Next base: position 7,979 of record CAKNWU010198874.1, on the reverse strand, counting down.
GACAATTAAAGAAAGCGCTTTTGTGCAAAAATGGATTCGAGGGATCCCTAAATATATTTTTTAATAATGCCAAAATTCAGGGGAAATTTTGACACCAAAAGAAGCAATTTTTAAGGCAGTTATTTTGGACAAAAATGAGGCCTTTTTTTAACAACGCTGTATTTATTTATATTTTTTACCACTTTCAATAAGCCCAGTGAATTAGAATTTACCCATTCACAGATGGATAATAAATGGGTTTTTTTAAAAGTATTATGTAATACTTTGAAGAGATGTAGGATAAGAATTGCTCTAAAAATGAAATAGTTAACACTTGAATGGCTCCTTATTCAGAAAAATTATACCTTGGAAATATCTACAGATACCTGGAAAAACCCTGGAATAGTCAGGGAATTTTTCTACAGAATTTGAGTAGACGCCCTGAGATCATTCTAAAGGTAATCTTATTTAATATTCGTATTGATTTCTTTCAACATATTAAATATCCACAAAATATACTAGGGTGGTACAAAAGAATACATATTAGGCCGGGTCGAACCCAATTTTCAAACACAATAAAAGAGTCCTGAATGGAGAAATATTCAGTGTTGAAGACGTGAAAGTACTTGAAGACAATGAGTTACAAGAAGAGTCTGGTTCAAAGCACAAGGAAAGAAATGATAATCCCAACAGAATCCTGGATAGATACCTGCATACCTCTAAGGAGAATAATAAGCCTGAAATGAGCGAAATCACTTGTACACCTGCAGGGAAACGGCTCTATCAATTCACTTCACCAAATAGTCAAACGAAAAAACAAAGAGGACGCCCGAAAAATGACGCGATAAATACCCCTAAAATACTAAAATGGATATTTTGGAACGTGCACGGGCTCAACAATTATGGTGATCTTTTGGTACACAGCAGTGAGAGAGACGTGACATGTTTGTGCGAAAAATGGCTGAAAGCTGATCCTGCAATATCGAACTTTATCCATGCGCATCTTCAGTTACTATATTCACCGGCTGTAAAGGAAGTAAGTTGAGGTAGGGCTAAATCAGGATTAGCAATTATCTTTAATAAAAAATATTATAAGATCTCCATGTTATGTTTTTCTAAATCTGTTATGTTTGTAAGAGTACAATACAATGGAAACTCTCTGGTTCTGGGCAATGTGTACTTGGCCCCATCAGACCGCTTTGAAGATAATTTGAGTAAACTCACCTCTTACTTGCTTTTATCGCGCTTAACCATGCAGACACACCTTTAATTATACAGGAGGTGATTTTAGTTGCCGCGTAACGGATCTAAATTAATTGGAGTCAGGTACATTTCTTTAGGGTCTACTCTTCACACACACTCGGCTATCAATGGATCAGATTGCCAATAGTAAAGGTAAAAAACGCTTAAATGTAATGGAGAATAAAATTTAGTTTTAATTAATGACTGATCCACAGAAAATACTCCAGCTCACCACATTTCGGTTGGCCCGAATGGTTGTAGTGTTATAGACTTGGTCTGGGCATCTATGACATATCTCAATACACTCACTAATCAGTTATTATAAAACAAATTCACAAAGAAATTTAAATGGAAACCCTCAAAAGTACATGAATATTTACAAAAAATGAGTTCGAAATCTGAGGACTCGAACGCACTTAATGTACTAGTGCTTTATTTGTTTAAGAATCATTTGATTCATACAAAGCAGTTACAGCTCAATTCTAAAACTGTTATTCTAATAAATAAAAACTAATATTAAAGGTTCATGGTAAACATTACCCGAGAGGAGATAAACCGTGCTTACAACAAAAGCAAATAAAAAAAATACCTTGAACTATATAATTAATTATAATGCTCACTCATGAAACTTACTACCAAACATAATAATTTTTTTGATAGAATTTTTTTCTGGGTTATCAAGAATATTCAGCCAGGCATTCCTTATCTCACACATATCCGTACTTTCGCTTATACATGAAAACCTTACAGTTTAAAAAAATTGACATTCTACTAAAAGGTGATACACAGGTTCTGTATTAAAACTATTCTCATGACAGTAGATACAATAACCATCAACATTCAAACTGCAGGTTTCATTCTTGATTATAAGTCTAGGTGTGAACTTATTCAACAACCTTAATTGTGCTATACTTCTGATAACACCGAGTGGTGTTCTTGACAGAGTTAAGTATTTCTGAGATCCTTCTCGCAAGGTTAATTGAGGGTAAAGTATTAGAGCAGAGGACGAGTGGGCTCGCTGTAAATCTTCCAGATATAATATTTTATCATAAGCCCTTATCCATGCCGATTTATTCTTTTGAAGAGAGGCAAGAGAAAGAAATTTCCAATCGCCCTCTGTCCCAATCTTTTTGAATACACTTCTATCCTGGCGGGCCCAGTCGTATTTCTCTAGGGTTGACAAATCATATTTTAATCTATCCAGTTCTCTTAACCTTAAATAACATTTCTTCGGGTATCGATCAGCGTACATATTTAGAATTTTCTCTATTTAATTGAGAATTGACCCAAAAACTCTACCTGCTAGTTGGGATGGACTTGTTTCTGATCTAACAGCATATCCAGCAGTATTTTGTGGAACATGTAGGATTCTCTTATAAAAAGTGGTTTGAACTTTTTCTATAATATCTAAATACCTGAGACTCCATATGTGCGCACCATACATTAAAACGCTGGATACAAGAGTATCGAAAAGTCGAACAATAGGGTTCCATGAGTTAAGTTTTAATCTGTGAATCAGAGAAATCGTTGCTCCCACAGCGAGGTTAGATTTACGAACAGCTTCATCTTTCGCCCTGACAAAAAGTGCAGATTGGGTGAATGGGGTGCCCAGGTAGATGTAACTTTTAACAATATCAATCTCGGAGGTTCCGTAAATAAAAGGTGGGTATTTTTTGTTATGGCCATGAACTCCGTTTTTGTAGATTACTATTTTTTTTTCTACGTTAACTTCGAGCTCATTTATCCTACAGTAATCCAATAATCCTTCAAGAATCTTACGCATTCCAACCAGGGAGTCCGCGAAGAAAGCCAAATCGTCGGCGTAAGGTAAGAGCAATATTTCCAACATATGGTCTATTGATACACCTCTGATATACCTCTGGCATACATAAATTCTTGTAAATCAGCAATTAAAAATGTGAACATTGTTGGACTTAGAACCTCCCCCTGCATGACTCCTTTCATTACATCTACCGATACGGAGACGCCCTTATTTTCCTTGATGGCAATGTTAGCCTTAGAGTAAAAATCCCTTACCAATCTAATAAATTTTGACCCACAACAACATAGAGTACAAAAAGTTTGCCTCCGTTCAGTCTCAGGCGATTTTGAATCATTGCGTTAAGGGTAAAGATCTGATCCGTGCAACCTCTCCCCCTCCTGAAACCTGCCTGCCACTCTGGAAGGAGTCTTGTGTATCATTCTAAGAAATGTTTGAGACCACGATATTGGGACGTTTTCTTCATAAATTATTTTATTAAAAAACGAGTTTAAGTAAAGGATCAGATTGAAGGGCAAATTTTTTTAAAAGGCATAGCCAATATATATGAGTCAAGATAAGGATTTCGAAAATTATTAATCGGTATTAAGTAAGACTTTGGATCCCAGCCTGGGTAGGGAGATTGCAAGTACTGTTCCCATATGTTTAAGTCTATATCATCATAATACGAATCTTTGAAATTATAGCTATTTACTATTTTCCAGAATTGTTTAGAGTCAATTGCATTCGCGATTTCTACATTGTGTATCAAACCATGGCTTCGAACGACTCAGTTTTTTAGATGGTTTTACGTTCATGTTAAGTTCTGTCGCTTTGACTTTAATATAAATAATTAAATTTTCTTAAATGTCATCTATCGACAACATTGCAAAGTTAATATTTGGAGGATACTGGATAATTTCTTTAAATTTATCAGCAAAGTCATTATTCCACTTTAAAAAATTTAAAAAAATTAAAAAATCGCGCCCGCGGCTCGCAAGTTTGAGCGCGCCTAGGGCGCGCGACTATTTGTTCTGGCGCTTCGCGGTCGATAATATATTTGTCTCGCGCTTCGCGCTCGATGATATATTTACCTCGCGCTACGCGCTCGGTCTTTGTATTTCCCCCACATTTGCGCCGAGACATTTTCCAAATTAAAGGTCCAATCACCGACAATTGTAATTTGGTGATTGTTAATTTTCATTTTTTAAAGCTACTTTGGCTTTAACGAACACATTCTCATCACGAATCTCGGGTTTCGCACTTGATTTTGTCCAAAATCTGAACTTTTCTACATTATGTTCAACACTATTATATCAAATGTATATCATATTTATTTCTGCATCTCAAGCTAGTACTGCTTTTTCAGATTGTGCAAAATAATGTAAAAATATTATTTTTCATGATTACTTCAACATTTGCTCCTTATTTTGCACTAATTTTTATTCTCAGCTACCCTGAAGAATCTATCATTTCAATAAATTTATATCATCACAATTCATAATATGCATTGGTATTGAAACACACGTAGTTTCATTGTCTTGTTTTTATAGTTATAACAAAGTGTGCATCTTATACAACAAATGTTGTTATTATACATTTTATTGCAAATTGTGTCGTTTCTCCATAAATTTAATTTGTTTATTTTCAACGTTATTTTTTATGATTTAAACTGAAAATACACATACTACTGTAAAGTGGTTCTAAGCAAATTTGTAGATATAATTTAGGCGAAAAAGTTTGTGAAATAAAATGTTATTGTAGCTTGTTATGTTTGACGATTGAACAAAAAATACTCGCCCTTTCTATAAATTATAAATAACAAATTTGTACATCCTCTTTGAGTGAACAAGTTTGCCTATTTTTTTTTCTTTCCTTGTGTCCTCTTCCAAAAAATTATTTTTTTATTTTTTTTAATGTTATTTTTTACGATTAAAACAAAAACTGAGCGTCCTATCGAAAAATTGTTAATGAAAAATTTGTAGCTGTTTTTTGGATGAGGGACTTCTGTCTATTCATTTTTTCTCATAGCTTGCGTAGTTAGTCCAAAAATGTAATTTTTTATTTTTAATGTAGTTTTTCACGAATAAAACAAAAACTACGCATCCTATCAAAAAGTGATTAATAAAAAATTTGTAGATATTTTTTAGGTGCACGATTTTTACATCCTCATCTTTTTTTGTATCTTGCATAGTTTGACCGTATAATGAAATTTTTAGTTTTTTATTAATTTTTGTGCGATCAAAATTTGAATTTTCGATTTTTCGAAAAAATTCAAAAAGGTGTTATAATAATCTTGTAGGGCTCGGAAAAAGAAACGTTTTTCTCCTCTTGACTTTTTTTCATATCGTGCGTTTTTCGGCTTAAGATGTTAATCGCAAAACAGTGGTCTCAAACATTTTCAAAATGTGCTCACTTTTTGAATTTGTATCAAAAATAGCTGGCTAACGAACTTTTTCTTTTTTTTGTTAGGGCTTAAAGAAATGTGCTAAAGCTGAATCCAATCTGATCATTTTTTCAAAAGTTATCGTGCCCACAGACAGACTACAGACAGACTACAGGCAGACAGACACCTTGGTAATAATCATTTTTTCTAGCTCGAATAGTTCGCATAATTTAAATTTGAGTGATCTAATAACTTTAAAGCTATAGGAAAGTGATCCGATCGAGTTGGAACTTTCAGCATTTGGAAATCCCCGATTGACTGAATTCCCACACTATTAGACCAGAAAAAATCTATGATTGAGGAACTTTGTTCTCTTAGGAATGTACATTGAGCTGGGCAATCGATTTTAGTTCTCCCATTCAGGACAAAAAACCCATTTTTTCAAAGCTTTCTACCATCTGTTTTCCCCTTTTGTCTAGATCAGCGACCAGACTTTTTCTTACGTGATACAAATTTAAATTGTAACAGAAAGTTTCCTCCTCTAATTGATTCATTTCTCCAATTTTACCGTTAAAATCCTCTCTCTTAATGAAATAGACCAATATACTGCGACACTTATCAGTAAAAATAAAAATATAGCATCGGAACTCGGTATGCGTTATAGCTCTTCCCTAATTAGCAACACAATTAACAAACCATGGTTTGACAGTGAATGCTTTAACTATAAAAATAAGGTACAAGACGTGTTGAAGCAATGTAAAAAATTAAATTTTTCTAACGAAGATAAACAGAAATACCTTGAATTCTAAGATAAGTATAGAAAGATGATGGAGATTAAAAAAAGACATACCATGATAATCCAATTCTGGATTTATCTAATGCGCGTAACTCCTCTTCCTTCTGGAAGATCAATAATCGCGCATGACTTAAGAAAAACAATTATAATCGCATTGACATAGACGATTGTGCTTCGTATTTGGATAGTATTTACCCCCCTAGAATCGAATACCCTTATCTGCTGGAAATTATTAGAAACTCTGTACCAGCTCATCCAATAACAATCAAAGAAATTCGCGAGAGCCTCTCTAGATGTCGCTTATGGAAAACAAGTGGAAACAATGGCTTGAATTACGATTTTTTGAAATTCCTTCTATATAGCTGGCTAGATCTAGATAATTATAGACCTATTTCGAGAGACACCAAAAATGGGTCACACAAATTAACCTCATCCCTGAATTTCAAGCAGGTTTCACAAGAGAGAGAGAGAGGTTGTGTAGATTACCTTTTTGTACTCTCATCGATATCACAAATGCAACTACATTACCAAAAACGGAAAGTTTATGCATTATTTGTATTATGAAATAAATTGCACAATTTGGGACTTAGCTCAAAGTATATAAGAATTTTACAATATTTTTATAATAATGCGACTTGTGCAATTAAAACCAAGAACCAGGTAACAGAAAAAGTAGATATATCCAAGGAAGTTCTTCAGGGAGAGGTTACGAGTCCTCTTCTTTTCTCCTTGCTTACTAACGATTTTGATGAACACTTAAAAAAATGCATGTAGGGGTATCAATAGACTCAAAAGCTGAGGTAAATGTTCTTGTGTGTGCCGATTATAAAGCTTTCCTGGCTGAACCAGTAATTGAAAGGAAACGGAAATTAAAGGCACTAGAGCAATACTGTTCCGATAACAAACTTACGGTAAATATATCAAAAACTAAAATTGTTATCTTTAGGAAAGTAGGATATACCTCAACAACCGAGACACCTACATTTAAATATAACGATGGAGTAATTGAAATTTTTAAAAGTTGCTGGTACCTGGGGAGTACCTTTCTCTCATTCTGGTATACTTCTAATGGCAACCAAGAGAGCCACCGAATCAGCGAGGGCAGCAGCGGGCTCTACCTTGAAACTGTATATAAAACAAAATATAATGACTGGACACGGATTTCAAAATTATTAGAAAGTTTGGTATTAAGCCTTCTTCTCTATGGAGTAAACATCTGGGGGCTGAGATATTTAGAATCTATAGAAAAAGTGCATATGCATTATTATAAATACTAATACAACTTCCAACTTGCACTCCGGATTATGCGATTAGATTAGAAGTGGGGGAAGTGATGATAGCACATACAGTCATGAGGCTTACACGGTCCTGGTTAGAAAAAATATTAAAGATGGATAACTCGAGGTACCCCAAACTTTGTTATGGGAGACTGAAACGGCTCGCATCTGCTAATCCTCGGAACGTGAGATACAATTGGTACCTCCAGATAAAAACCCTTCTTTTTGAAATATCAAATACAAATAGCACCTTATAAGTGTAGATCGAGCTCGGATGTCCGAATCTAGCAGTCTTATAGTACTTTTTCTGTACTCACCCACAGCCACAATGAGGAAACTCAGGGCTACCTACTTCAGAAAATACCACTTGTCTGAACAGGAATATTCGCGCACATACGTATAATGAACAAACAAATCAATGGATCCTAAAAGAAACTACGCAACTTGCGGCGACATATAGAAAATACGTATCTGGAAGTATATATATAGTTAAATGTTTGTCATAAGGACAACCGCAGGATTTCGCTGAGAGCAGGTGCT
>CAKNWU010198801.1:0-10815 GCA_932072015.1 Andricus quercustozae | reverse complement strand
AAATAGACAGGAAAATTGTAGAGGGAATACGCTAATGAATAAGGCGTATAAAGTATACGCGATGGTGGTGGCGGAGAGGTTGCGGAAGGATGTCGAGGGGAAAGGAATATTGCCGGAGACGCAGGCGGGCTTTAGGGCGGGTAGAAGTACTATCGACAATATCTACGTTGTGCAGCACGTGGTGGATAGAGAATTAGCGAAGAAGGGGTCGAGAGTGTACGCGTTTTTCGTAGATCTCAAAGGCGCGTTTCCTTCGGTGGATAGGGGAAGGCTGTGCGAGGCGATGGAGGATAGGGGAGTGGAGAGGGGCCTGATCGAGAGGGTAAGGGAGATATATGAAGAGACCAAAGATAAGGCAAGGGGAGGGGATTTCGGAGGGATTCTGGATGGATAGAGGGTTAAGACAAGGATGTCCGCTTAGCCCAATGCTTTTTGCGATTTTAATTGCGGATATGGAAAGTAAGCCGGAGGCCGGGGTGGTAGCAGGAGTCAGGATAGGAGGGGTTAGAATTTGGTCACTAGCGTATGCGGATAACATAGTGTTGCTGGAAAAAGGCGAGGAGGCCTTAAAGGAGATGATGAAGAGGTTGAGAAGATACCTGGATAAGAGCAGGTTAGAGCTGAATGCAGAAAAGTCCAAGGTTATGGTGTTCAGGAAAGGAGGTGCGTGGGATAAGGGAGGGGAGTGGAGGTGGAAGGGAGAGGCGGTGCAGGAGTTGAAAGAGTTTGTGTACCAGGGATTCGTATTTCGGAGGAATGAGGGAGTGGATGGTCACATAAAAGAGAGAGTGAGGAGGGCAAATGTGGTGATGAGGCAGGTCTGGGGGTTGGGAAATAAGTTATTCGCAGAGGATTTTGAAAGGAGAATGAAATTGTTAGACTCGCTAGTGATGAGTGTGCTATTGTATGGCGTAGAGGTATGGGGGTGGAAGGAAAGTGAAGAGGTAAATAGGACACAGGAGAGGAAAATAAAGTGGACATTGGGGTTGGCAAGGAAGACGCCTAATTATATTGTCAGGTGGGAGACGGGGATAACGATTGTGGGGATTCTAGCGGGGAGTCGGGCGTGTAAATATGAGGAGAAATTTTTGGAAGAGGGGGGAGATAAGCTGTTTAGGGACTGTTGGTGGGAGAAGGAGAACAGGAGAGGGGGTGGGAGGATGGAGGCTGAAAGGGAAAGGTATTTTAGAACGAATGGACTACAGATGGATGAAATGAGAAGGATGCATGAGGAAGGTATATGAGTTGGTTAAAAAAAACGGCATGGAGAGAGAGAAGGCAGCAGAGGAAGAGAGAATAAGAGAGTCAAGGTTTAACGGGAACTATGTGTGGATTATGCCAAGGGCGAGAGCGCAATATTTGTGTGAGAAAGGAGAGAAAGGAAGTCAGGAGCTTATAGCGAGGATGAGGTGTGGGTGCATGGAGGATTTTAATAGGTTCTGGCTCTCGAGTGAAAAGAGGATGTGTGAACTGTGTGGGAAGGGGTATGCAAACGTGGAGCACTGGTTGGAGGAGTGTGCAGAGGTGGAAAGGAGCGAAATTAGCATGGAGGTATTGATGCATGAAAGGGGGGACAAAGGGGCAGTAGCATGGGTGAAGGGAGTGTTGGGTAGGATGCAGAAGAAAAGAAGGAAGGAGGAAGAGGAATGGAGGAGGAAAGATTGTAAATAGGAGATGAAGTAGATATAAGTAGTATGTAAATATTGTAAATAGTAGATAAGCATTAGGTAGTAAACGCGGAAGCGAGAGAGTAGGGACATGCGAGCGAGGCGAAGCGAGAAAAGCAAGGCGATGATAGCGTGCGATCCTAATTATAAGGTATGGATGGATGTTAGTTTTAAGGCTTAGTTTTAAGGAAAATTCTGTAAAAATAAGGAAAGTGTAAGCAAGTCAATTTTTTAAGGCCAACAGGCTGAAGAATAAACGTTTATACTGGTATACTACTCATTATGTAAGAGATCTAAAGAAAAATAATTTGTTAAATTATCAATACTGTCGAACTGAATTTATGGTGGCAGATATGTTAAGAAAGTCACTGAACTACATAAAGTTGTCTACACATCGAAAGAGTTGTAGGCTAGTTTAGGTGGTTGGTTTTTCATTTTTCTGTTTCAGATTATCATCGTTGAGGAAGGGTACTTAAGTTCTGCAAGTACGGAGAGGTAGGTGCAGGCATCTGAGGGCTCGTCCATTTTGGGGTACAGGGGACACATTTTTGTCTCGGGCAGTCAGTTACAATTCGACCTTTGACGCGTATTGCTAATACAGATAGCTTCTCACACTCTAATTCAGTTTTCTCAAGTTCAATACAAGTTTCACTATTTCGGTTTCTACATATTTGTACGGTTTACTTAAATATATGTGATTTATGTGAATTCTTGTGTTATTAATTAATTGTAGACTATAAGTTGTTTTATCCCAATCCTATGTCCCGACGCGACACAGTGGGACGAAAATGGGTTGTCGGGTTAAAAATCCGTCTACAACGCATTTCGCAACCAAACGAGACGAAAGAAAGTGAAAAATACTCGGAAAGCGTTCTACTTCAGCGGATCACTGCCACAAAGTTGCAAAATTGCTTTTCTAACCTCCAAATTTTACACAAAAATTGCGAAAAAATTCTGCATCAAAACTTGTTGTAGAACGAAGTCAATAACTGAAAAATCGATTTATTTAATCAGCAATTATGTACCAGATTAGTCTGATTCATGTAATGCTTCTAACCTATATCCCCATAATTAGATTGAAAAACATAACCAACCAAGAAAAATATATGGGTATGAAATTTTGCATTAATACCCACTTTTTTGAGTACATTTGAGTAAAATCTATAACTTTTTGTTCATCAGGCTACTAATTACGTTTTTTCGGCGGAAAAAAAAACAATTTGCAAAATAATCGATTTAATATACAGTAGAATAAAAAATGATTATATCTTTTAAAGAAAGTTCCCGTTTGTGAAAGTTATCGAACGAAAGTGAAAAAGACTTTGAAATTTACTTTAATCCAGTGTTTTAAAAAGATACAACATGTTTAACATAACCTTCAAATTTTGTAAATAGAAGCCGTAAATTTTTTTTATTTAGAAATAGCTGATTTTAAAACTTGATAATCGGTCAAATCTGCTCTACATCATGGAATATGTTTTAGATGCATTTACATTTGTACAATTTTTGAAATTAAATCGATTATTTTGCAAATTTTTTTTCCGCCGGAAAAACGTAATCATTTTAGCTTTTGAGGTTATATTAATCGAACTATGGGGATATAGGTTAGAAGTATTACATGAATCAGACTATTCAAGTACATAATTGATTATTAAATGAATCGATTTTTCAGTTATTGACTTCGTTGTACAACACGTTTTGATGGAGAAGTTTTTCGCAAATATGGTGTAAAATTTGGAGGTTAGAAAAGCAATTTTGCAACTTCGTGGCAGTAATGCGCTAAAGTAGAACACTTTCCGAGTATTTTGCACTTTGGTTCGTCTCATTTGGTTGCTAAATGCGTTGTAGACGGATTTTTGAACACGACAACCCATTTTCGTCCCACTGCACTGTGCGCGACGCTGACATAAAGTTACATCTTCCAACAACATTGAATATCCTCGACCCTGCTACTGGTTTGTAATTTGATTTAACTCGATTATTTTACTTTACATTATTAGAACACGGAAAAAACTGGGTGAAACCTAAAATGACAACTTCAAAGCTTCCCAAAAAAGAGAACCAAAGGGGAAATAAATTAATCCACATAGAATTTTTAGGGTTGACGAAGCAAAAACCTCACCCAAAGTTGGCATAATTTAAAAAAATTCTGTGAATTATAGGTATCGAGATAAAAATGAAAAATAACAACTCTGATGCCTATGTGATACTTACGTCATACGATTCTTATCACACCGACATTTTCTTCGCAAAAAATTACGTTTACACGAATTGAGATATTAAGATTCTGATTTAGACAAATTAAATAAAAGGCACTAAGTAACGTTTATATACTGCTGAATTTTTGAAAATATAAAAAAACTACCCAAAAAATTCTTACAAAAAAAAAAATTGTGGTAATTCTAAAAAATTAGGAGTATACTAACGTTTTTAAGTGCCTTTTATTTAATTTCCAAAATTGGAAACTCGATATCTCAATTCATGTGGACGTAAGTTAAAAAAAGTTTTAAAAAATGTTCGAAATTTTATATTTTAACGCTTGAATTTATTATCACATTAGCTAACGGCCACGCATCAGCATAGAATACATTCAGCTCATTTGCCTAATGGCCTGGAGAATTTTAGGCCGTTAGTAAAATTTTAAACCTAAACGACACTGGGGGGTCTTAATGACCCCAGACCTTTTTTTCCATCGCAAATGTTTAAATGGTACTGCTCGATTTTAGACTTGAGGCTCCATCTATCTTTACAAGGGAAAGGTCAGAGGTGGTGTTTTTTGGTTTGATTCATACTTTTTGTAAAGAAAGGTCATGGCCCAAAACTAAAGTTGTGAAATTCCTAGGAACCAATATTTGGCCAGTTTTGAGAAAAACGGCTTTAAATAAAATAGAGGCCAGCTTATTGAATTGAAAACGCCGTCTCCCAAGTGGTCGAGTAGTTCAGCGGTCGAGCGCTTGGTTTGATTGCAGAGGCCTCGCGCTCGATTCTCGCCGCCTGCATTTTTATTATTTTTTTGCTATAGAAGTAAGTAAATGTTTATATATTCGATTGCCTCGTAAAATTGTTGTCGATTGCGCGATAATAAACAATTAATATGACGTTTCCTATGAAAACTCCCATTTTCAGAGTTTTTGAATATAAAAAGGTAATTTTGTATACATTTGATCAATTTAATCATTTACTTAAAATTGATGAAGAAAATATAGAATAATAATATATTTTAAACAATAATATTTTGAATAAGATAAGAAATTTGGATCATGTAGATAATTATTTGTAAATGAGAATAAGAGCGAATTTTTGTTATAGTTTTATTTCGAATAAAATATCACGTAGCACAACCAGAAAAATTTCGCAGAAAAAATAAAACTAGAATTCACAATCAGTCGCAAGAGCCAGAATTATAATTGTCGTAAAAACAGACAAAGCAGAAAGGAATCTTACATCTTGCACATCGAATGAATGAAGATTTGGCAAATGAGCAGACTCGATAATCACAAAGTTTTGCAGCAAACCACGCGTATTTTATCATGTCGGAAAATACAGGAGATGATAACTGATGGTGAACGATAGACTGGATTTGCATACAATCTTCGCGGGAATTAATTACCGAAAAAGTAGTGGAATTAAAAAGCACCTCTGGACACTTTTCGAAATAATCATTCACACTGCCACGTCAAGCAAACAGCTACTCCTACGTTCGTACAAGGGCAAGGACGGCTTCGCTACTTTCTATTTTTGTCTCCCCACTCGTTATTGGTTGGGTATCTCAAGTAGACAAAGAAACGGCCCATGGGACGAATGAAACTATCAAAAATAAAAATTTTCGTTTATATTACCATTTTAAAATATTCATCTACATCTTCAAAATTTCTTATTTTATTGAAAATATAATTGCTTGAAATATATTCTTATTCTATATTTTCTTCATCAATTTTAAATAAATGATTAAATATATAAAATTGATAAAAATTACCTTTTTATGTAAAAAAATCTCTGAAATGTGAGTTTTTCATTGAAAAAAATATTAAATGTTTATTATCGCGTAATTGAGAAAAATTTTACGAGGAAATCGAATATATATCAACATTTAAATAATTATAAAGCAAACAACAATTTTTAATACACGCGGCGAGAATTAAGCCCGCGGCCTCTGCGCTCAAACGTTTTTAAGTCCATAAGCTGGCCTCAATTTTCTTTAAAGTCGTTTTTTTCGAAACTAGCCAAATATTGGGTCCTAGGAATTTCACAACTTTACTTTGGGGCTATGACCTTTCTTTATAAAAAGTATGAATCAAAACAAAAAATACCACCTTCGACCTTCCCCTCGTTAGTTGAGACCTCAAACTACCTTTTCGTGAGTATAGGACAAGTCAGTCCTCAGCTGTATTTTTTGTTGCCCTGAAATTTCTGACTTCATTCTTCAAACTAAATGCCTTTTTGGAAAGTCTACCAATAAGACTAGTTCATCTTAAAGTGTCTTAAAAGTATACTATCAACTTTTTAGCAAAAAATATATAAAATTAACAAAGTTATGATCACACAATCACACAAAAAAAAAATCTTTTTTCGGGTCTAGAGTTCAGACCATGTCGACTGTATGTTTTTTGGATCGCTGAATCCGAATCCGAAGTCAAAAAAGCCCCAGCGCGTCCGGGTTCTGACATAACCACATAAAACCTCATACATTTTTTTGTTTTAAGTCCGGGGGTCAGACCATGTTTATTATATGTTTTTGGGGTCGCTGAATCCGAATCCGAGGTGCTGGGGCTTTTTTTACTTCGGATTCGAATTCAGCGTCCCAAAAAACATATAGTCAACATGGTCTGACCTCCAGACCCGAAAAATTTTTTTTTTGTGTCGCTGTGTTATTAATGTGAATTAAAAAATTTCGAAATTTTTTACTTTTTGTTTGATATGTAAACATTAAAATTTCATTAAAAATATAATATGACCTTCATTCAGAAGCATTCATGTATATCCAATAAAATCTTAAAAGCAACAATATATTAATAGCTTTATGAATTACACAGACACACAAAAAAGTAAAAGTATCATGTGCTGAATCCGACCTGGTGGCAGATTTACCCCATCACGTCAGGTTTCTGCAGGTTTTTCTTGCAGGTTTCTGTGTATGACTCAAATTGAAAATTGAACCTTATATTTTAAGGTGATAATATTGACAAAATTATTTTCGTCGCTTATCTTGAGCGGTAACAGTTTTTTGCTGCGCGCGGGCCCGTTCACCGCGCCGTCCGTTTGATACTAGAAGTTTCTAAAATATCAGATTCGTAACCTATGTTTTTAAAAAATGACCAAAAAGGCTAATTTTTTTAAAAACCTGACTTGATGGAGCAAATCTGACCTTAAACATGTTTTTATTTAGACGAACATACCACCCATGATTTTTTTATTGAAAATGGTTTTTCTACCCTTCAGAAGTAATTTCAAAGAAAAATTAAACTCGCTTCTAAGTAAGTTTAAAAAAATTATATTTAAAGTTTTTTTTATAAAAAATTCTTGATATAATTTCGTATATTGTAAGTGTAGGTGACTTTACTGTGTTTCCGTTCTGGCTTCCGTTTCCGGTACTGATCTTGAGAGAACTCTTTTGTGTCAAGTGTTGGTTTTTTGGGTTTGGTGACGGGAATCAGCGTGCGTGCATGCAGAAAGGGCAGTGAGTGCGGAGATCAGGTGCAGGGAAGAAGAGTGAGTGAAGGCAAAGGTGTAAAGCAGCGTTTCCCGAACTTTTTTCGCACTTTCTGGGGAGCAGCAGGGTCGCCACCCTCAAATTTTTTCACAATACTGAAACCCAAGAGAGACAATGGACGCCTGCCGTTCGGGCGCGGTTGCTTCCTTCGCGCGACCTTCCCTTTCTTAGAGAATCAGATCCGGTTGAGGTTATCGCACTTTTCTTACACTGAGAGGTCCCATTAATATAATTACAAGATTTGTAAATGTTTCCTTTATTAGTGCAGATGTTAACCGATTTTGAAGAACCTTTTTTTTAATTTAAAAAAAAAATTATATCACGAAATTCATCCAGATAATTAAAATTTAACTGAGTCATGTCTTTATCATTTCAGTTACTGTAATCTCATGACAATGAAAGGGTTATTCGTGGTAGGTATACGAAAGTAGCCGTCTGCTCGCAGCGGGGAGACTGCCTCGGAGCCTGCCAAGCTACCAGGCTCGGGGTGGCATACCCCTACCCGGGGTAGGGTACCCTAACCGCGGTAATAGTTTGGGAAACGCTAGTGTAAAGGGTAAAAGTAAGTTGTGTGAAAGGGAAATTGGAGCGTGTGAAATTTTTTGATGTGAGGAGTGGAAAAATAGTTGTCGGGCAAGGGGGGCAAGAGGTAGGCGAGAAAGGAGCGGGAAATCCCGCGGAGCACTGGGTAAGGTAGGATGCCGACGGTACGAAGTCCACAAATGGACGCCAGAGGGCGACAGCTACTGGAATATCGCACAGAACAGCAGGCAGTAGTAGAAATAAGAGGTGACGATGTTGAGAGCGTCGTTAGTGGGGGGAACGCGGAGGTTGACTACAGTGTCAGCAGCGGCGAGGAGAGCTTCGAGACACCGATCAGGGAGGGAATGGCAGCGAGAGATGAACCCGACACGGGCCGTAAAGGCGGGAGACCATCAAACCTACAACGCCTCAACAAGCTAGGTAGCGCGGACTCAAATAGGAGTCTAGATGAATGGCAAAAAAGGTAAGCGCGACTAGTAGTGAAGGGGAAGATAAAAGAAAAAGAGAGGGGGGACGATGATTCAGAAAGAGACAAGGAAAACAAGAAAGTTAAGATTAAACGAAAAACACCAGAAAGAGATCGGGGGGATGTTTGAGAAATTAGAAGCCCTCATAAAAGGGTTTAGAGAGGAAACAAGTAAGAGACTGGGTGATATGAATAGGCAGGGTAAAGATGTAAGGGGGAAGTAAGAAAAGTAAGAGAAAAGTGGGATAAACTCTGGAAAGGGGAGAAAGAAACGATATGAAGTAAACTAGAGAGCATCGAGAATAGACAGAGAGAGGTTGACGAACAGAGAAATAATGAGATAAAACAGATGGAAGAACGGGTAAGAAACTTATAAATCAAGAATAAGCATATGGAAAAGGGAACAGAGAGTGCGGAAATAATAAAAGGGAGTGATAACTTGCGAAATGAGAATGAAAGATTGAAGAAAAGAATGAGTGAGATTGAAAGAAGATTGGAAAGGGAAGAAAGGCCGAAATGGAAAAATAACATGGTAATTAAGGGATTGAAAGTGGATAGAGAAACAGGGGAAGTCGAGATCGAAAATCTTTTGAGAGATATTGGTATTCAGGTAAGGGTAGAAACAGTAAAGAGAATAGGATGGACGAAAGACGGAATAGAAGGAATGTTTCTAGTGAAAATAGGGAGTGAGGAGGGGAAAATGAAAACTATGGAGAGAAAAAAATTATTGATAGGAAGAAGGAAAATAATTGAAGAGGATCTTACATGGAGGGAGAGGAAAAGGAGATGGCAAATAGAGCAGAGGGCATAGGTGGAGAGAAAAAAGTGGCGCATGGTATGGATAGGGAGAGACAGATTATGGATAAATGGGGAGGAATGGTTGTGGGACGAAGAAGTAGAAGAAATAAGGAAAAAGGGAAGAAGAGTAGAGAAAGATAGAAAAAAGGAAGATGCAAAAGAGTTTAGAGAGCAAACAGAGGGGTTTCCAAACAGCAAGGAGTAAGAAAAGTGAGGAGGATAGGTGAGGGAAGGGAAGGTAAAAACGTGAAAATAGCTTTCTGGAATGTGTCAGGCTTGAAGAACAAGAAATTTTTACTGAAACCAGGATTAGGGTGAAAATAGGGGGGAAGAAAGGGATGGTTTTCTGGACAGGAAGAGGCCTAAGGCAAGGGTGCCCGTTGAGTCCGCTACTCTTTAATATGCTGCTGGCAGACTTAGAGGAGAAGCTAAAGGAGAAAGGGAAAGGGGGAACGATTATGGGTAATAGCAAACTATACTCTATAGCATACGCTGACGACGTAGTTCTGTTAGCAGACAATGAAAAGGGGCTGAACTTAATGATGAGAATTTTCGAAGAGTATGTGGGAACAAAAGAACTGACGGTGAACGTACGGAAGACCAAAATAGGTTACGTTTGGAAGATGATCGGACAAACAGTGGAAAGTGTGGAGGAATTCTGTTACTTAGGTTTTTGGTTTGAGGCAGGAGGGGGAAACGAGGTGCATGTGAGGAATGGAATCGAATGTGCGTGTAAAGTAATGGGCCAAGTATCGGGTATAGGAGAGAGAAGGTTCAATGACGATTGGAGAATGCGGGTTTGGTTGTTTGATGCATTGGTTTGGGCGGTGTTGTGTTATGGAGTGGAGGTCTGGGGATGGAAGGAAAGTGGAAAGCATGCATGAGAGATTTCTGAGATCGGTAATGGGGGTTAGTTGGAGTTGCCCATGATACATGTTAAGGGAAGAATTAGGAAGGGAAAAAATGGACACTAGACAAATTAATAAAGCCCTGAGGTTTGAAGAGAAGCTGAAAATGGGAGAAGGGAGCAGAATAGCACAAGTTTGCTTGGACGAAGTTCGGAATAAGGAGACGAAAGGAAATTTGGGAAATTCGAAATAGGAGGAAGAGAGGAAAAAAATATAGAATTAGAGCTATTAGTATTAGTAAGCTATTAGTAAGCTATTATGAAGAGGACAATCTGTGCAGAGTATGTGGATACGAAATGGAGTCATGGGCACATGTGTTAGATAGGTGTACGGGAGAGGAATATGGACAGTTGAGTGTGGATGAATGTGTAAGATGGATTTTGGATGGTAATGGACAGGGAGTGACGTGGATGAAGAATTTGGAAGAATTAAGAGAAAGCAAGGGAACAGGGCAGAGCCAAACGGGTAACCATATTAAAGGACAGTAAACAACAAATTTCAAAACTGCGGAAAATATATTCTCTTGGTAAGAGGAAACGCAAGCCCTGAAAGATCGCTCATTTGTAGAATTAAGATTATTGTTCTTATTATTATACGTAAGGCGAAACATTAGAACAAAAGCAACGGTTAAATTAGATTAAGGATGGAATGTAAATATATATACAGGGAGCGGAGGCCCTCAAAACCGTAAATGGGAGAGATTAAATATACATACATACATAC
>CAKNWU010198764.1:0-10352 GCA_932072015.1 Andricus quercustozae | reverse complement strand
TGAACAATAATTTTTCTAATTAATTTGAAAAAGCCATTTTAGATATTCTAAAACTTGGCAGGATTATATTATACCAATAATCTCCAATACTCAGAAATTTTTTCAAATCATTTTTTTTATATATATTTAATTCTGCAAACTTCTCTTTCAAAACCCTAGTTGTACTTAGGAGATCGCTTGCATCGCAAATGTTTTTTGGTGTGATTTATGTTTTATTTGTATTTAGAAATATGAGGTATACACGGTTACGTTGAAATTGCGAACACTAAGACTGTTTTCTTGAAGTTCGTATCTGGGATGTCTTACTACTATTCTTTCATTACAAAAATCTTTGCTGGGTCCATTTTGGAAAAAACTCCATTTTTAATTTAAAAAATCGAAATACTTAGTTTTTCTCCAAAAAAAACCCAAAACTTAATTTCTTTATTTCAACAGGAGAAAATTAGTTTTTCACTATTTTATAACAGATAAAAAATGAGAATACGTTTTTTATATAAAAAATGTTATTAGCTTAGGGTAATAAGTTTTAAGTACTAAAAACATGAAAGTTTGAGTAGATTCGTAGCTTGTCTACGTAGAATAATTATATCCAAAACAAGATATAAGAAAAAAAATGTATAGTGACATTGAAAAATCCAGATTTTCAATAAAACAAAGTGAGATAGCAGAAAATTTTCCAATGAATAATTTTTCTTTTTTAACTTTTTTCATATCTCGCACGATTAGAATATAGAGGTGAGCACAGGATGAAAATCGGTTGTTTTTACAATTTTTTGTTTGTTTTAACTTCACAGTTTCTAAGAAGTTAACATAAAATCACGCTTACATTTTTGTAATGGTTCGTTTGTCAGCTAGTTGGCTTCATTGAAATCGAATGAGGATTGCGCCGACGCTCTTAATAACGTGGATTCTTTTCCCTCAGCAACTTCACACTGTACCGACTACCTCCTTCTAACCAACTTCACTGAGTTTAGTTAGAGGGAGAGAAATGGTAAAGCGTGAAGCTGTTGGGGTGGAACGAATTCATGCTCTTAAGTGTACATAATTATTCCAGGTAAGGATTCTTAATAGCTTTTTTTTTACTTGTCGATGCGGCGATTGACTACCACAAATTCCAATATTTAAATATGAAATTGTTGAAGTTTTAGTTTTCAAGATTAAAGAAACTTTTTAATTTTAAACAATTGAAATCGTTGACATAACTGACACAATACAAGTGAACCTTTAAGATTCAATTAAAACATGTATCGACTGCTACATACAATATTAAATCGAATTCGCGTGAGCGAAGAAAGGGACCTAATGCGGAAAATGTCGATTATTAGTTTTTTATACGTTTCGATAGTTTTTTATTTGCTCTTTTATAATAAAAAGTATTATTCTTAATTCCTATATTTAAAAAATATCGAATTGTTATTCAACTGCAGAGTGAGGGCCTCGTATGGAGTTCCTGTGTTGGACCGCCCCTTCAATCGCTCCTGTCAAATAAAGCTACCGCGCTTTAGGTGCCTTTCTTCGCGGACGGTCACATCTGAAATGAAGTCTTTTTCTTATACCTCGTTTTTTCGCAATGAAATTAATAAGAATACCATTCGGCAGCATCTGATAAGATATTAAAAAATTGTATACAGTAGTAAGTTTTTTTCTTTATTTTATCACTAAAGTCAAAATGTAAGAATCGATAAAAATATACATGATTCCGTACACAGAAAAACTGAAACCTGATTCTTCATACGGACTCACCCGAACTCAATCCATATTGTATGGAACATTTGATGTATGTACCTACGTTTCAACATATTTTACACTGAAATTTTTATTTCCAATTCATTTTGCTGAAAAGGGCTTGTACGTGCAAAAACTTTCAAACTTTCAAACATAAAACAATTCACCTCCAAACGGTTGAAAATAACAAATTTGTAAATTCTATATGTATATTAAACCACCGCAAGGTCCCACTGGCAGCAACTGCTGTCTACGAAAATGACACTGGCTCTAAGAAGAACTGTGGTAACTTACACCTATGGCCACGTCTCATTCGGCTGTGATGGCTTGCCTTGTGCGTCTTGAGGACACGGAGCGATCCAAGGATGACAGCCTTCTGCATCCATCTCGTAAGTGCTTTGGCATGTTTTGGGCACGCAGATATGATTTTGAGGTTACAAAACGGTGATAGTTTCGCACCTCCGAAAACACCGATCAGAAGGAAAATTATTTTAACAGAATATGTTGGGTGCAGTCGCTGCAGCTCCCTTTCAAGGTCTTGATACGTCTTCTCCTTTTCCTTCTCCTTAGCAGTGATTTTGTAGTCGGCCGGAGTCGAGAATTTGATCACGAATATAGTTCGTTTCTCGAAGTCTTGGAGAACGATGTCAGGTCTCAAGTGTGCAATTGAGACTGCTGTCCGAAAATCGTAGTTCTAGAAAATATGGCATTTCTCGTTTTGGACAATAGATTCTATCTGCCTCGGATCGTTTGGAAGGGCAAGGTCGTGGCCAACACCGTAAGAGCGATAAAGATGGTAGTAAAGCACACTTAGATTTAGCCTTGTATCTCTGTAGAGATACGCAGTTCCCGCGTGATAAGGACATCTGTAAGGTATGTATTCTAGATACCGAGTGTGTGCATGACACTCTCTGCATCTATCGTTGGGATCTTCTTGACGTAAAAGGCGGTCGCAGTCTACTTTAGTGGAAATGACGCCGTCCTGGCAGGCGATAATGAAACTCTCTGTACCTAAATTAAGTCCTGATGATCTGGGTAAAGGCAAAGTTTGCACCTTCGATAAGAACTGATCCTCTACATTTATGTGAAAGCTTGCGTACATTTTCTTGTCGAGTAGCCGTTGGCGGAATTCGCAACCTCTGCTTGCTTTACTTGGGCTTTTGGAAGAGAAATATCTTGATGAAGTAAGGCACTTTCCTCACTCCTAATGTTAAAATTCAGGCCATGTTCTCGGCCTCCTGCTCCCCGGCTTTGTAAAGGAACGCTCCTTTACCAATCATGTCGTGTTTCCTGACCATATAAACGAGAGGATCTCTTCCATTGTCGATTTTGTAAGCTGTACTCAGAACAATTTGGTTATAAAGACATTGGGGATTCAACAGTCCGCGCCCGCCTTGACAGGGTGGGATGTATCATCGTGGAATGGACGCATTTAAATGCAAACTCTTTTCCATAGGCGTGATCTAACGCATGGCGATATCGAGGGCTGCAAGCTCGTGTTTCGACCATGGAACCACCTACGCATAATTAGGTATCTCCAGTTTGAAGATGTCTAATAACACTAATATACACAAGCTCAGAGTCCACGGGAACGCCAGTAATTTGTCCTTGCTGCAGATTAATCTTAGCACATGATCCAATCCAAAATCCATACCTATCTCTCCTGTGTACACTGATATTTATATATGCCTTCTATCTGGCTTGAAGTTAGGTTTCGAAAATATGATGAATTTCTATATAAATTGAATGAAACAATTGACGTAGAAAATCATCGCTTTTTCGAAACCCATCTTCATAACGGAGGGAAGGAATTTATGAATCTCAGTGTACCACTCGACGATATTTAAAGCATTCTGAAGTTACTTCGAATTAGAAGCATAGATCCTTATGTCACCCATATCAAATAAAGAGAGTAAAGCACTCATGGTGTTATCCTGAAAGACGCCCCTCTGTAAGGAGGCGCTGTTCGTTATCACCCGATAATTTCTAGATGAGATATTAAATCTAGTTTTTCAAAGGGGCATCCATCTCTCTATGCTTCTCACTATGTGTGGATAAACCTTTCAGTTGTCCAACAGACAGGTAATAAGTCTATGACAGATTGATTTGAAAACTTTCCGGTAGTCGATTTAGGCCATCGATAGGGTTCGCTGGTGGGTAGCTGCGTCTTTGCAGACGCACCTGTCAATGAGAAGGTTCTATCGGAGCCTGCTACATCTTTTTTTAAGCCACGCTTTTCGTTCATCTCTCTGCACAAAGGCCAAATTCTTCGAAGAATCCTGTCGCTTATGATAGCTGTAAGGATCTTATACGGCGTGTTTAAAAAAGTTGTTGGCCTGTAGTTGTGTGGGTTGGATAAGTTACCTTTCTTAGGTATGAGTATAGTGCGTCCTAATACCAGCCACTGGGGATTGGGCGTCTCCAACTTTAAATATGAAACGGCGATGCAGGCTAAATTTTGTACTGTGGAAGTAAACTTCTTTCGCAGCAGTTATCAGGTGGATTTTTTGACAGAAACAGGGAGGTTGGTTCCCCCTGACGCACTCCTTCCTCTTCAGCATTTTCCTTCTTGCGTCAGATAACATCCGTATTTAGTCAACAATGTGCTGATTGATTGTCAGCAGCTTTGACTTGTTCAGTGTGTGATGGTGGATCATCAGATTGTGGGCCAACTTCCGGACCCTTTACGTGAACGAACCACCAGAAATTATGAAGTCAATCATACACTGAATATGGGACGCATTCTCTCTCGCCCATTCAATTTTCTTGTTCAGTTGATGCAAGCATCGTTTGGTCTTTTGATCTAACGTCGGTTTTAGCCTTCGATTTGAATCAGCCAAATCTCTCGCCGCACCATAAACTGAATAATTGATGGTCAAGAGGTCTAACTCCTTCGAAATATCTTCACGAAGATTTCCGCCAGATCTTGGGACTTTGGAGGCATCTGGCTGTTAATGTTCCTCTTTGTCATGAAATTGCTATCATCTCTCAAGGGGAACTTGCTTCTTGCAGTTGGTCTTCATGTCGCTTGTTCTTCGTCGTCCGCGGCTTGTTCCTACAGCGGTTAGGGAAGCGCTCTGCGTTTATATTCAGTTTTCGAGAGGTAGGCAGCTTGATTTCGTGAAGTTTGATGTGAAATGTGCTGAACGTCTGGGTGTTTCTGGCCCCACTGAGTGTGCATACACCCCATGAAGCCTCCGTAAACAGGGATAATGTTGGCATCGTAGAATTCCAGCAAGTCATCCTTGAGTCGATTTTTTCACTTAATGTCAGCGTTTCGCCAGTTCGTCTTCGTGTTTACATCTAAATTATTTTCAGGACACCGAACTCTAGGGTGATCTTTACCGTTTTACCGACTCATTGTCGGCTGCTCTGAGCGTTCGATCATTTTGAGCCGCATGTAAAACTTTAAGTGGTTTGGTGGTATTATTTTTGTTCCCACGCGCAGGTAGGGAAAGGGTTCGTCCATCCTTGTAAAGCCCTGCATGCAAGGATCAGACTGCATACTCTGAAGGATAACCCTGTATCCCAGAGTGACCGTGTAAGACACCTGGCACAGCTGCTATTCAGATTTGACACGGTTGCTGCGCCTCCACTTGGCGATTAATTCCTTTGGGACCATTTCTAGACAACTAGCGGCGACTGTTTATTAATTATTGTAATTATATTCAACAGAAACCTTGATACAAGGGCCCACTATTCGCAATCCAAGGAAGCATTCGCTGGCTTTGTCATAGGCCCTTCGGTTCTATTCCAAAGGAACCAAAACGGTCCACAAAGAATTTCAATAAACCTGGTAATATTATTGATTCGTATACAGTATAATCACCTTCCAGGTAATCTTGAGAGCGTGAATTTACTCAATAAGATAATGTTAATGCTTTCTGGACCTCCAGATAGCACTGTCAATAGCCAAACAATTATTTCGTCTGAAATCAGGAAGATATAAGTAATTCCCATGGGGATTCTCCCGCAAAGTTTCTTTTAGTGCCAATTGAAGAGAATCTTGATTTCTGAAAGCCAGAAATGGTCAATATTGTCATCCACGATTGAGTGGTAGGTGAGAGTTAGGAAATAAAGCAATGGTCGAAAATCGTTTTTTTATTTGGGAGGTTACCCTTAATCTTGATAAAGTCGCGAACAAGAGGAATTGTGGTGTGGGGTGCGGTCTTCTCGCAGGCGCCGAGCCGTTAATAAATTTGTGTTTACGGCGTCTGCGGCGCAAATCCACGACCCTTGCTATTTTTTCCTCTCAGCTGGCCACCGTGAATCTCGACGCTTCCACTTCACCCGGTTTTCCTGGGACATAAATATTCTCATCCTGCCGCAACTCTGTCCAATCCTCCGGGCCTCGAAAAATAACCACTCGCGACATTTCAATGATTGAAAATATGCAATCCTCTTGCGATTTGCATTTTATGCACATCAGAATATTCCTGAATTTTGAAAATTAATCCTTCTCGCATTAACCCATGATAATTGTACAAATTTATTCACAGAAATTAAGCGTTAAAATCAAATTTTCTGAAAATATAAAAGCGTTAATTATTACTAATTTGTGTCAGGGTATTTTCACCTTCGGATAGAGATCGTTCAAAAACTACGTTGCACTGTCAGGAGGGAAGAAGCTACGGGAAAAATGAAAAAAAAATTCAAATTGGAAAAATTGAAAATTAGTGACTTTATTGTACACATAATCTCTTTTTCTTTTTTCAAAATAATTTCTCTGTTTTTCTCTGTTTTCAAGAAACTTCCCCTTTTTCCCCTTATCACCTTTTTATGGCTTTAACGCAAACTGAATTATTAGAAACCAATAAGAAATTCCACTATTTTTGTTAAAAGTTAATTACTTCTTAATTGAAAAGTCCACTATTATATTTTTTGTGAAAAATTCTACTATTTGATTCAAGATTTAACTATTTTGTTAAAAAATTATTTTTTAAATTACATATTTAACTATTAAATTTTTCAATGAAAATTCATCGCTTTTCATCGACAATTCAACAATTTGGTTGAACATTCAACTACGAAATTTTGCCTTGAGAATTTTTCTTTTTTGGTTAACAAATATTGATATGGTTGGAATTGAACAACTTTATTAAAACTTTATTTTCTTGGTTGCAGGTTTAACTAATTTGTTGAAAATTCATTTTTTCTATATGTTTTTGTTGTAAATTTGTCTTTTTTGGTAGAGGATAAATCTTCTTAATTAAAAATTACACTGCTTGGTCGAAAGTTGAACTACTTTGTTAAAAATTCATTTTATTGGTTGAAGATCTATCTCTCAGGTTGAAAATTAAAGCTTTTATTAAAAATTCATCAATTTGACTTTTTTTTATTTTTTAATGAAAAATCTTTCTAGTTGAATATTCATGTCTTTTGGTAGAAATTTGATCATTTTTGTTTAAATGTGCAACTTTTTGGTTAAAAATTAATGTGTTTTGGTTAAAGATTCCTATTTTCGTATGTTGAAAATTCAACTGTCGTCTAAAAAATTCATCTTCTTGGCTTCAAGATTCAAGTATTTATTTATAAGTGCAATTCATGTTGAATTCAATATGGTACCTATACATTAAATTTCTTTTGAAGAACTTATTTCCGTGTTATCGCCCTATTTCGTTAAAAAATCATAATATTTTCCCACTTTAGAGAGCACTTAGGGCTGTGAAGACTGTTAAAATATTAATTTTGTATATTTTGTGTTTTATAACAGGTGTTCAAAAGAAATATTCTTAAAAAAATGTTAACTCAAAAGACTGGAGGCCAGAGGATTGGACAAAGTTTTCAATTTAGCTTGGCGCAGTTTTTCAACGGCACCATAATGAATTTTTAAGATTAAGGGGATTCGAAAATGAAAAATCCTCAAAGCGATGAAAGATTTAAATTCACATCAAGTATTCCAGAAAAAAGTTCTAAACTATAAAACATGAAAATAGGAATATCATTCTAGCGGAATCTTGTTTTATCCATCCAAATTTATATACAAAATTTGATATACAGCAATTATAATAGTAAATTTGCACGATGTTTCTAACATGTTTTGCAATATCTAATTTTACAATTTCTCTTGCACTACTCTCGATACCAATAAATTCGTGGAATGTGTATTAAATGGTAATGGATGGGTAGAGCTCGATATTTCTGAGGGCATACTGCAGTTCTGCAATTTATCGATTAACCTGAAACTTTCATTACGACATTTCATCATAAGACTTTCAATAATAATCAGGGTCGAGGACAAGATTAGAGACGAGTAATCTGTAGATAGATAGCAGAGTGGTTCACGGGCTTATAGATGATTTAGATTAGATATATATGCTCTCACATCCGGCTTTATCACTGTTCCTAGGTGTTTCTGTACGTATACCCATGCATATACACGTCATGAAATTTATGTAAGTAGGAAACACATCTTGACAAGAGAAATGCTCACAACTAAAACATGACACAGCGTGCAATGTATGTAAAACAACTATTTCTCGTTCGTGCTGTATATTGTTCCCACAACAGTTGTAATTTGATGTAATTCAGTTCCTGAATTCACTGGTAATCTCTTCAATGGATCGAGCAAAAGTTTTGAACTGCAGCAACATACCTTAGTGTAGAATTTAAACAATTATTGTAAATATCCTAATTTCGTTTTAGTCCAACTCCTTAGTGCCTAATTTCTCTGCAATTTGAAAATTCATAACTTCAACAAGAATGAAAATACTAAGCTCATTAATTTCACATTTTAATGGTGCTTGCTAAACAGTTGATGTTGCTGATTAATACTTCTGTTTTAATATCTCAGTAAAGTACGTATATCAAAGCATAATTTGCCATTGTTTCCAAATTTTATAGGAATTCGTTTGGAAATTATAAATAAAAATGTACGCAAAATGTCCTGTCATCCACCCGCAGACAACAATATGTGCGCGCAAAGAAGGCGTATTAGCTCGCACGCGTGCAGATTAATTCACACATCGCGCAGTGTAAAAAAAAAGTATTATTTCTAGGCTAATTTCAGGTATTAAAATAAGACTTAAAAAAACAGTCTCGGGTGGTACTAAAACGAGACCACTGGTGGTAACCAAGAGCCGTTTGTTTTACATTTAAAATAACGGCATGAAGTTATCCCATTCAAAAATAGGACACACCAAATATGACACCGTAAAAAAGGAAATCTCTAGTTTTGAGAGTACGCCATTACCCGAGCAGACATAAGCTTCCTCATTTGCGACGCATTTCGCTTGCACGCATGACAGTGAAATGTTCGCCTTAATTTTTATAATTAGGAGCAGTAGTTGCAATCACATTTTGCACAGTTTTTTATAGCATATTTAAACCACGCAGGAGAGAGTCAGCTATATTGCCGGGCTTTAAATGAAATGTCCTATAAATTATAATAGAAACGTTATTATAATGTCTATATGGGTTAGTGAGAAGGTCAGAATTATCAAAAAACATATGACATTACTCAAAACCGTTTTTAATACCTCATTTTTTGAGAATTTAATCAATTCGTGATTTCGTATCACATCACTATTTTGCTAATTAAGAAAAGCTATTTAATGTACAAAATTAATATAGAAATCGAAAAACACGGACATTATTTGTAATAGTTGCCATGTCCTGCACCGGCACCGAACTCCAACATCCCCTTATACTTTTGAAATTTATTTTTTAAGAGTTACTTAATACTTCCATGTTCATCTTTATAAAACTGCGTGCTGATATGAGCTTAGGAATATGACGCTCAAACTTGTGACCTTCATTACACTATTTTTTACGGTCAAAATATTCTCTGCTTTCACTTCTGCAATTCTCGGGTACATTTTTGTACTAGGTGTAATAACTAATTAAAAATGCTGTTAATAAATAATTCCTCAGAAGTTAAAGATTTTTACGGACGAGTATGACTACACTGAAAAAAAATTTACTTGATTCAAGGAAATGCGTTTCTTTGGTTTTTTTTAGTTCGATCAAGGAATTGTTTACTTCAGTTAAGTTAATATTGTTTAGATGCAAAAGATTCACGCATCCATTCAAGGAAATGATTTCTTTGGTGACATTTTTTTAATATGAGTAAATATTTCTTCGCATCAAATGTGAAAAATATTAAGTCAAAGAAATGATTTCCTAGAACGTGGGACGCTAGGTTTATTGAATGTGTTTTAGGCGCCTAAAGAACTCCTTCTTTAGTCCAATGAAATCAATTCCTTGAAAGGGATAAATATTCAATATTCGTTCAATGGAAACAAAAAAATTATTTAACACTATAAGTTGATATAATTGTTGCAACAAAATAATGACTTAAATTGAAGAAATAATTATTCAAGATAAATGAATATTCATTCAGTTAAACAAATATTTATTGCATTCTAAGAATTATGATAATCAATACAATAAAAAAACGGTTTGAATTTCAAAAATATTCTTTCAATACAAATGTATATTCATTTAATTGAAAAAAAATATTTATTGCATGCTAGAAGTTCACATAATCATTGTAATGAAATAATGACTTAAATTGGAGAAATATTAATTGAAGATAAATGAATATTCATTTAATTAAACAGATATTTATTGCATTCTAACACTCATCACAATCAACACTATGCGAACTTTATTTAAATTTAAAAAAA
>CAKNWU010198737.1:0-11343 GCA_932072015.1 Andricus quercustozae | reverse complement strand
AAAAAAAAAACACAATGAAAACAATGACAAGACAAAAGTTTTTCAACCGATAAAGATCTAAAAATATGTTATAAACTTTTGTTACAAAAATACATTGAAAATAAAAAAATTAACTTTTTGGAAAAACGACACCCGCTACAATAATATTTTATTCAACAAAATTTTTCGCCTAATCATATCTACAAATTTTCTTAGAATCACTTTACGCTGGATGCGTATTTTTGGTTCAAATGGTATAAAATAACATTGAAAATAAACAAATTAAATTTACGGAAATTCGATACAAAATGCAATCAAATCTATAATAACAAAAATGTTTTTATAGGATGCGCACTTATTCTTTGATTAAAAAAAAAGAACAATGAAAATACCTTTGTTAAAATGCCAATGCAAATTATGAATTGTAGTGATATAAATGTATTGAAATTATACATTTTTCAGAGTAGCTGAGAGTAAAATCCAATGCAAGGTGAGGATCAAATATTAAAGTGAATAAAAAAAAATAATAATGTGGAAAAGTTCGCATTTTGAACAAAATCGAGTTGGAAGCACGAGATACGCGGTGAGAATGTGTTCGTTAGAGCCGAAGAATCTTTAACAATAGAGAATTCAGTATTAACAAATTACAGTTGTAATTTCCTCGGATTTACATTTCCCATAAAATTCGATAAGGTCTTGTTAATTACTTCTACCGGCAAGATGATATTAATTCACGATGCTATTTGTTAATTTTACAAACAAATATAACAGAAAATGATATAAATAATTACTAAAAAAATAGTCTGGACATCTATGGGCAAAGAAAAATTGTTTTTCGTTTATAAAATTGATAAACTATATCAATTAAAAATATTTATTATCAAGATTTACTCATCATCTAACAATAACTAAAATACAAATGATTCCTTTTTCTTTCTATACATCCACTGCGAACATTTGTTTGTATCCTTTGTTTATAAAATTAACCAATAATATCGAAACACACATTTTTATGATCTATTCGACCTTGTCAAAGAAAGCAAGTCATTTTATCGTCAAAATAGTACTTTAAAAATTAATATTCAATAACAATATAATAATATTGTATATTATAATTTTATTATAACATATATTATGACTTATCGGTTCTCTTTTACGTCGTGTACGTGCAAGACGTGAGAAGCAAAGAAAAGGAAAGAGAAAATACGACAATACGAATCATTTCAAGGAGCGTACTCATACAGACACCGCTTTACGCTTGTACCTATTTACTACAGCTGAATAGCTTAATGATATATATCATTAAGCTATTTCCCTTTCGGCGAGCCTCTATAGGTAAGCGTGACACTCTACCCGATTCGGGTAATATTTTTTAGGTGGATAGTTTCTATAATAATAATAACCTAATAATAACCTATAATATTAACAATAATAATAACCTATAATAATTAATAATAATAATTAACGCTTGATAATCATATTTGAACCACTGCTGCCTAATTAATAATTTCTTACTATTACGAAATATTTTTAACATTATTAACTGAAGATAATATATAGGGCAAAAGAACCAATATAGTCGGTTTCGATCCTAACATCAACCCCAGTGGCACACCGTTGAACCTCGATGCCAGGCGCGGGATTTTGTAATTTCTCGAAAAAATCACACTAAAAAAAGCTAAAGATCACATCCCTCATTTTGACGGAAATAACATCCACTTGAAAGAGTTTTTGACATAGTTAATGAAGTTTCTACATACCGTCAGAAGATCGAGCTCCTCTTATCGAGATAGCGCCCAGTAAGCTAACATGCGTGGAAAGGGAAACTGTAAGAAGTAAGAAATTTAATACTGTAGGTGAATTAGTCAAACATTCAAAAAAAATGTTTTCCACTTGCAAGTGGAGAAAAGCAAAACGATGATTAAGCCAGTTAAGGATATAGCCGTGAACGAATTTATTTCCGGACTTCTGGACGAAATGGTGATCTTCGTGGATACGAGTCGCTTAAAGGACTTAGCGGAATAAGCCAGAGTTCCTAACCCATTGCCTCACTATAAGTAAAAGTCTTTTCACCCCAAGCAGAAGTGTATTCTTAAAGTACCTGGTATGAAGAATGCGATGTGAAATTCGGTATACCCATCGCCAATATTCCGGAAAATCCTGGAGACGCTTCTAGCTATACCTGGCCGCATTTCCCATGGCCAGAGGATCATTTTCCATATCGATATTCCCCATATATGCCATATGCGGATTTCGAAACAATGAAAGAGATCGCAAATTTACCACAGAGAATTGCCGCTGCCTTCAGGCATTACGGCCTAAAAAAATTTAAACTTCAATCTAGCTCATCAGTAGGAGGCCTCGGCGAGCTCCAAGTCTCAGGAGTGTCCACGAACTGTGAAGGGTCTGGTGAACTCCACAGGTTGTTCCGAACCCGGAACCAACTAGAAGATTCCCAGGTAGTCATGCTGATTCCCACTGTATTTCGCAATCCGAAGCCATCCTTTTTGGTCGATCAAGTACGATGAATAAATATGATAAAACTCTAAGCGTTACAAGAAAAACTCGTGATTCCACGAAACAAACTTACCACAGTGTATGAAATAATCGAGAACAGAGTCAAGGACCTAGGCACACTCAAAATTTTGGTTTAAGGGGCCCCGGTGGATATCCACGTGGTAAGAAATAATTTATCTATCTTTACAGATTGAATTCTGGATCACTTTCTCAAATTAATTTAAAAAATTAAAAAAAAAACGACAAATAAAATTTAAAAAAAAAACGACAAAAAAAGATAGGGATCAGTAAACCACTACGTCCTCGTCGTTGATCCTAGGTCACGCTAAAAGTGGTTTCAATAAATTTGTCCTCGAAATCATGATTTTCAAGATAGTTTCATTCCAGTTTACAATCAAAGAGTTTTTTTAGCAAGAACAAAAATCATATTGCCAAACTAAATTATCAATTGATTTCCGAATAAAAAATAACAATGTCAACAATGAATAATAAATACACACTCAATTTCTTCGACTCGGAGTTAAAAAAACAACAGATTACACGTATATACTCAAATGCTCTACTTTGCTAACCATGAATGCGCATAGCATAAACACAAAAGCGTCCATAACTTGCGAACCCGATCACTTAGGATTTTCAGGTTGACATTTTTTTCATCTACAGACGATGTAGGAACTTTTTGCTTAAGCCGATTTTGAATCCATTTTTGGACCACTTTTGCAGGCTGTGTCATTAGATAAAATGTTGTAACAAATTTTTTCAATGAACGCAATGTATGATTTCAATGCATCTTTTAATGCCGAATGGGCATTAAAAGTGGGCTTGTTTTTTCGATATCTTGTATGTACGGTTGCTGAGATAATCTAGAGAAGCTGAGAAAAAACGCAAAAAAGTGGTTTTACAAAAAACTGCATATCTTAATGAAAACTTGAGAATGAACCACGTGAATAAATAAATAATTCGAATAATATTTAAAGGTCGCTCATCGCTAGTGTGTCTATTTCCAGAGAAATTTCAATTTCTCTCAAAAACGGCAGTTCATAATGCAAAACTAAACACAATAAAAAGCATGCATCTAACTTAAATAAGTATTTTTAATTCATAGGTTTTTTCACTTATACATACTTAAGGAGATATGCAAAGAAAATTGTTATAAAGCAGCGTTAGTCGTATTTTCCTCTTACTGAGAGGTATCTAATACATTTAAATTATTTTTATGTTCTTAAAAAAAATTATGCAGACCAATTAAAACAAAAAAGTCATTTTAAATTATTGCATAAATTACTTCCCAAAAATCTGAAACTAATTTAGATTCATAATACAGAGAATCGAGTCCCGTGCAGAAATTTCCCCGGTTGGCTCTACTACAACAAGGTTTCTGGTCTGATTCTGGCCGAGCTACCTCTGGTTGGGTTTCATAGTCGGGAGCCGTCCCGTACCGTTGCTTTTTTTGTAGAAATTACACATTTTTTGAGAGCCCTGACATCAAGGACGTACTTACGGATTTATTAGATCAGTAAAACAGAATTTAGCTTTTTTAAATATAAAAAAAAAACATTTAATTCTTCCCAATATTGTAACTTATTAATTAAAACTGTTATCGATTCTGCAATGTGTATTACCAGAATTGTTACAATTTTTAAAATTGTTTCTATTTTCAGAAAATTTTTTCTCTACACTTTCAAATTTACCGCCATGTCTGACGCCTTCTACGCCTGGCGTCGGCGTTGTCACTTGCAGGTTTCAGTTTTTCACCTCGAACCAATCTGTGGCTGAATTACCCAACGGGATCCCGGCCGGTATGAAAATCGGAATCCGACCAGTTCACCGTGATGTTTTTAGCCGGATCCCGGCCGGTATCCACGGCCAGCGCCCGGTTTAAATTGGGGCTGTCCAGCCGGCTCCCGGTCGTATCCCTGTTACCATTTCTACACGGGGTAAGTGGAATATATTACAAATGCTTCTTTATAACGAATTGCTTCACATACCTCCTTAAATATGAGTAACTAAATGAAAAAATTTGAACAAAATTTAAAATTATTTTGATGAGCCGCATTTTTTTATTGTATTAAATTTAGCGTTACGATCATCCGTTTTCGCGAAAGATTGATTTTTCTATAAAAACCGACAAATTCGTGATGAGTGACCACTAAATATTCTGCCGTCCTAATGAAGAAACTGTACGACTGCATTTTGATCAAAAATGAGTTTTTTATACGGTTGGATTCATAATGAAGAGGCGAATTTAACTATGCTAATCATTATTAAAAATTGCTCATTTAATCTCGATATAATTAGGTCTCAATTAGCATGTCTACAGCGATTTTTAAGAATTCCTGATGAAGAATCAATACATCTACATAAATTCTAGCATATCTACACAAATTCAAGGTTTTTGGATAGCTCTGAACCCACAGATCCTGATAAATGAAATACATCTGCGCAGATGTGTTTTTGCTCATGAGGATCCTTGGTCTTTTTGCAGTCCGATTTCCTGAAATCGAATAGCACAAATACATGTTCAGTTTCTTTACCCGGATTCGAGGGTAATTTTGAGCCTCTGATCCTTCTTTTCAGTAAATTTTTTTGGGAATTTTCTCTGCTGATTGTTAGGAAAAATTCCCAAATTTCGTTCCGACCTGTATAGGTCTCACATTAATATTTTAAAAAAAATTATTGTTCAAAAGCAGTCGCCATAAATGATAAACTGAAAACCTATTTTCATATAAAATTTCGAGAAATTTATATTTCAACCGGGGTTTTTGACACATGGACTGCAAAATTATACATTAATCAAGTCAAATATTGAGAGCAAGGTGGATAATCTTCAGAGTTTTTGTGAAAGGCAAATGGCAGCTTTTCATCTTTGGATAATAAAAACCTAGCTTAATTGAATTTTAACTAAAAGTACGGAAAAAGTATTTTTATGCCTTGTCAAAAAGGCCGTGTAATTATTATTATATATCAAAGTCAAAAAATTAAAAATTGTTTCATCGTTCAGGGTTTAGTTTAGTGTCAAATGTGACCTCCCTCCCGCCACCCCTGCTACTGTATTAAGCTCAAGGACAGGTTCGTTAGCCAGACATTTTGGATGAGAATCAGATTTAGATGAAAAATAAATTACAATAGTTAAAGCATTTACAAAATTCAATAAAACAAATGAAAATGAATATTTTAGGCCAAACAATGCACGATATGAGAAAAAGTCTTCAAAAGAAAAACATTTCTTTGTCAATACGCTTCAAACATGTCATAATAACTTTTTGAATTTTCTCGAAAAATCAAAAATTTTAAGTTTGATCGCACAAAAAATAATGGAAAATAAAAAACTCCATTTTGCCGTCAAACCGTACAAGATGCAGAAAAGGATGAATCACCGAATATCAAGCATTAAAAAATATCTACAAAAATTTGTTAGGAATTACTTTTTCACGAAGGAACTCGTTTTTGTTTGATTCGTGAAAAACAGTATCAAAAATAATTAAATTAAATTTTTGGATAAACGACAGAAGCTACAGAAAATAAAAAATAAAAAAAATGTGTTTATTTAAAAAGGGGTTATATATTTTTTAACAATCATTTTTTGATACGATGCTTAGTTTTTGTTTTATTCTTAAAGAATAAAATTAAAAATAAAGGAATCCAATTTTTGAAGAAAAAAACACAGCGAAAAAAATGATAAGACAAAAGTTGTTCAACTGGTAAAGATCTAAAAATTATTATTATATCTACAAATTTTCTTAGAACACTTTACGCTTGATGCGTATTTTTCGTTCAAATGGTATAAAATAATATTAAAAATAAACAAATTATATTTACGGAAAAATAATACAAAATGCTGAGAGTAAAATCCGATGCAAAATGAGTATCAAATAATAAAGTAAATAAAAAAATAATGTGGAAAAGTTCGCATTTTGAACAAAATCGAGTTGGAAGCACCAGATACGCGGTGAGAATGTGTTGGTGAGAGCCGAAGAATCTTTAACAAAAGAAAATTCAGTATCAACAAATTACAGTTGTAATTTTCTCTGATTTACATTTCCCATAAAATCCGATAAAGTCTTGTTAATTACTTTTATCGGCAAGATGATATTAATTCACGATGCTATTTGTTAATTTTATAAACAAATATCACAGAAAATGATATAAATAATTACTAAAAAAATAAGCTGGACATCAATAGGCAACGAAAAATTGTTTTTCGTTTATAAAATTGATAAACTATATCAAATAAAAATGGGTATTATCATGATTTGCTCATCACCTAAAAAAAACTAAAATAAAAATTATTCCTTTTTCTTTCTATACATCCACCCCGAACATTTGTTTTTATCCTTTGTTTATAAAATTAACCAATAATATCGAAAGCCACATTTTTATGATCTACTCGACATGGTCAAAGAAAGCAAGTCATTTTATCTTCAAAATATTACTTTAAAAATTAATATTCAATAATAACATAATAATATTTTTAATATTATAATTTTGTTATAACAAATATTATGACTTATCGACAATACGAATCATTGCAACTAGCGTACTCATACAGACACCGCTTTATGCTTGTGCCTATTTACTACTGCACCCATAATAATTAATAACAATAATTTCTTACTATTACGAAATATTTTCAAAACTATTAACTGAAGATAATAGATATTAATAATCTACTGAAGTAAATAAACTAAATGGGAAAGATCAATAGTCACTCAAATTCAAATTATAAGTTAAAAATATTCAATAAAAGGAATTAAATGTGTCTCAAAGTCACTTTATGCCAGTCAGCCATTTGTTTCCAAATTGTCGCGTAACAAGGAACTTCCAATAAAAATTTGCAATGCTGGCAAAAATGCCTTACCTCACATATGCATTCGTACACGGTATCTCTTGCCCGTCTGCACTCGACGCGTAACCGAGCTGGGCCGCGACGAATTTAATAAGTAAAGTTAGTCATCGCTCAGGAACGAAACTTTCTAACGGTGAACAAACCTGACCCCTTATTTTTGATTTGATATCAACGGGCGTCGACCTTCAAAGGGCACCAACGGACCTACGTTTCTATCAAATTCAGACACACCCGGACGGTATCGAATGACGGCATCATCGGTCCTGAGTTGGCAACTTTAATGGAATCAGCCAGACAGATCTACAAACGGTCGTGAAACACCTTCGGATCTTGAGCTGAGAGAAGACAGGACGCAAATTTAAGTGACATAATCACGTACAGACGTGTAGCTATTTGCATTCAAAGCCAGCAGCGATCATCTCCTAGCGTAAAGGATGTGTCGATACTGCAAATCAGCTTAGTACACCCAGAATAAAAAAGGCAAATCAAGCCCAGTGCATTTATTTACGAAGTGCAACATCGAGGGAAATATGTAAACCTGAAAAGTTACAGCCTATCCCAAAATCGAGAAATCTAATCCTTGGCCGCTATAAAATCAAACTGACGGACTAGGACGACAACAAAGAGGGTAACAGAACCAATATATAGTCGGTTTCAATCCTAACGTCAACCTCGGTGGCATACCGTTGTACCTCGATGCCAGGCGCAGAATTTTGTTATTCCTCGAACAAATAACACTACAACAAGCTACAGATCACATCCCTCATTTCGAAGGAAATAACATCGCCTTGAAAGAGTTCTTGCAGGAAATAGTTCTTGAAGCTGTCTACATACCGTCAGATGATCGAGCTCCTCTTATCGAGATAGTGCCCAGTAAGCTAACATGCATGAAAAGGGAAACTGGCAGAAGTAAGAAATTTAATACTGTAGATGAATTGGTTAAACATTCAAAAAAATGTTTTCCACTTGCAAGTGGAGAAAATCAAACCAATGATTAAGCCAGTTAAGGATAAAGCCGTGACAGCATTTATTCGCGGACTTCTGGATGAAATGGTGATCTTCGTGGATACGAGTCGCTTAAAGGACTTAGCGGAAGCGTATGAGTAACCTTAACATGTCACAGAAGTGAAGAAGTATAACTCCGCTCCAGAGATATCGGTCCCCACCTATGGAGTGGTACAACGACCCTCCTGGGATGTGATAAATAAAACGGATAAGGCGAAATGAGCCAGACCTCCTAGCCCATGGCTTTACTGTAAGGAAAAGTCTTTCCACCCGGAGCAGAAGTATATCCTTAAAGTACCGGGTTTGAAGAATGCGATGTTAAATTCGGTATACCCATCGGCAATGTTTCGGAAAAACCCTGGATAAGATCCTAGCTATCCCTGGCAGCATTTCCCATACCCAGAGTATCATTTTCCATATCGATATTACCCACATATGCCGTATGCGGTTTTCGAAACAAAGAAAGAGAACGCAAATTTACCACGGAGCTTTGCCGCTGCTTTCAGGCATTACGGCCTAAAAAAATTAGAACTTCAATCTAGCTCATCATTAGGATGCCTCGGCGAGTTCCAAGTCTTAGGAGCGTCCACAAACTGTGAAGGATCTGGTGAACTCCACAGGTTGTTCCGAACCCGAAACCACCTAGAAGATTCCCAGGTAGTCATGCTGATTGCCACTGTACTTCGCAATCCGAAGCCATCCTTCCTGGTCGATCAAGGATGATGAATGAATATGAGAAAACTCTGAGCGTTACAAGAAGAACTCATGATTCCACGAAAAAAAAATTACTACAGTGTATGAAATAATCGAGAACAGAGTCAAGGACCTAGGCACCTTCAAAATTTCGGTTTAAGGGGCCCCGGTGGAATTCCACGTGGTAAGAAATAATTTATCTATTTTTACAGATTGAATTCTGGCTCGACGCTTTCTCCGATAGGAACAAGTCAGATGTCCTTTAAACACAATACTATTGTCACGGTCTCTAACCCAGTAACACCAATTCCATTTGTAGACGAGAAAGCCAAGAAAGAAAAAAGAAGATTAAAATCGGAAACTAAGCCTTTTTTCGCATATTAAGGAGTCAACCACGAACTCGTCAAGCAATTGCGCCAGGTGTCTAAAATCCCGAAGTACGAGAGGGGTACCTACGCCGTATCAACCCTCTGGACGGAATATACTCTGTTGAAGCTCCAGTCCAAATTTAAACGGAAAGTGTCATGTATTAGTAATCAACACTACTGAAGAGGTAGTCGAGCTATTCTTCCCCCGCAAGGAATCATCCCCCATGAATACTATAATATTTAAGGGGAAGGATATCCCAATTCAGATCCAACGAAATAGGATGAATAATGCAGCTAAGAAGGAGCAAATACGTGCGGAGTGCGTGTTTAATAGTTTATAACTCTCTCGTGCAAATGATGAAGAAAAATAATACGTTACCCACCGGACAAACGAATTTCCGGTCATATTCCATCTGAATGCCCCGAAACTAACAGCAACCCAATTGTTTCAACACCAAATAAACATGATTGAAAATATACTCATACAGCGAAAAAAATATCGACGGCCTCAAGATACGGCCGAAGATGTACGGCAAGCTGTCACAGGGGATGTATTCCCCTTCCCAAATATTACAAAAATACTAGACATATATCTTGTAGATGTAGTCTACATGCTTACGGGAAGCAAAACTGAAGTTGCAGCTAGTTCAATGTTACTTCTTTCGAAAATAAGCGGCATATCTAGGTCACATAATTGGACGG
Organism: Andricus quercustozae; assembly: GCA_932072015.1. Classification (NCBI taxonomy): domain Eukaryota; kingdom Metazoa; phylum Arthropoda; class Insecta; order Hymenoptera; family Cynipidae; genus Andricus; species Andricus quercustozae. The sequence goes on along the minus strand of CAKNWU010198737.1, from coordinate 1,233 downwards.
AATAGAGTCTGTCAATTCTTAGGACTACCTGGTTATTATAGGGGATTCAAGTAGCACTGCGCCAAGTTTTTTAATTCTTTTAATGATCTCATCAAGAACATTTGTTAATTCAGATGGGAAATAGAGCATCATTAATGTTCCCATGAAATCCGAAGTCACCTTTGCCGAGAGAGTTTCCTTCCATATTTGAATTTGATTACAGAATTTAAAATCGCCACAAATGCTTCAGAGTACGCTGTGGGAACCATCCTATCACAAGAAAAGGACGGGATGGGCATGTCTACCGCTGATTACTCAAAGGCAATGATCGCTTGTGAAATAAGCTACATACGAGAAAGCCTTTCGGTACTATATGGAGTGAAAAATTACCGGCCCTACCCTTACGGAAGGAAATTCACAAAAGCGTGTGGTCCTCAGCCTGCTCATCTGATGCTCTACGTTAATGGCGTGGGCACCATAAATCTTAATTGGCAAATAATATTAAAAAACTACAATTTTATTTTCGAATTGAAGATAGGTGAATTGAACCGCTGGGTCGAGGCCCAGTCTCAAAGTCCAGTGCTCGATGAGCAATTCGACGGTGATATAGTTAGAATCCAGTCCGAGAAAACTAACCCCCATCGTGCGGTAGGACTCACAACTCCTTGTGACAGCGCAGAAAAATCCAACAATCGTGAGATCTAGACAGATCATACCTAATAAACCGACACCGACATCAGCTAAATCCCAGAAAGAAGGCAATGCCAGTTCTAAACTTAGACGACCGTTTCCGACCGTCGAGCGGTTTGAAGACATCTAACACGGACGGAAGCACAATTGCATCGAAGCTACGAAATCGCAACCCTAGACTCAAAATCACAAGAAAGGCCAGTGAAGGGTCCTCTTTATCTTATTCATCATCTGAAGAAGGGCATAATGAAGATTATGTTGCCCCCGCTTTTAGAAAGAGTCGGAGCATCCTGCTAGAAGTAGGACCCACGCAGTAGACGTCTAAAGGCACTGGCCAACCTAAAAGTGCACCCACGTGTATACCGCCAAATGCTCCATAGATACCTGCTGTATGCGATCCCTATGTAGACGTAAACATCGACGGGTCAAGGGTTTCTGATTAAAAAATGATGAAGAATTTTAGAAGAATTGAGAAAGCAAGATCCCTGCAGAGAATGTTATGATGAAGGATTTACGCTCAGAGTGAACAGCATCCTAAAGGCTTTCGAGGAACATCGAAAAACA
>CAKNWU010198720.1:0-12235 GCA_932072015.1 Andricus quercustozae | reverse complement strand
AAGCTTAATATTCTTACATAATCAAATAAGAATGGCTTTTCGATGACACTTTGCTATGACACTTTTTAAATTCACAAGAATTATTTATTATTTCAACAATTTTCATACAAAAATTCCGTGTTTGGCTATTTTTCAAGCAATACACTCAATTTTTTCACAGAATCAATTAAGAATTTTTTCCGGTGACTCTTTTTATGATACTTTGCGAACTCCCAAAAATTATTAATTTTTTAAACAATTTTCATGAACAAATTTGAAGTTTGGCTATTTTACAGCGAATCGACTCAATTTTTTTTACGAAATCAACTACGAATGCCTTTCTGATAACTCTTTTTTGCGAAACTCTGCGAATATTTAAGAACTATTAATTATTAAAATAATGTTCATAAACAAATTTAGAGTTTGGCTAATTTCGAATGAATAGGATTAATTATTATTTACGAAATTGGCTAAGAATTTTTTTTCGATAACTCTTCACTATGATACTTTTCATATTGACAACGATTGTTGTTAATTTGATGGAAAAAAATATGCCCGCCGCGCGGGCACATTCTCATTACGCGCTACGTGCGCGGTTCACTTCGCTCGCAAGTTTGAGCGCACCTGGGGCGCGCGACTGTTTATTCTCGCATTTCGTGCTCGAGAACATATTCATCTCGCGCTTCGCGCTCGTTAATGTATTTATCACGTGCTAGGCGCTCGGTCTTTGTATTTTCCACACATTACTGCACAGCCCTTTTAAAATTAAAGGTCAAAGCGTTAACAACTGTAATTTGATGATTGTGAATTCACTTTTGTTAAAACTCCTTCGGCTTTAACGAACACATTCTTATCACGTATCTCGTGCCTCGCACTCGATTTTAACCAAAATTTGAACTTTTCTACATTATGTTCAACACTATTATATCTAATGTATATTATATTTATTTATGTACGTCGATCTGGTACCGCTTATTCAGATATTGCAAAATAATGTAAAATTTTTATTTTTCATGATGACCTTAATATTTTCTCCTTACTTCGAAATAATTTTTATTCTTAGCTGTCCTGAAAATACGCCCAGTTTGAGCGCGCAAATCAAAAACTACAATCATAAAGTGAAATTGAACATGTTTTTTTTTTCAATTTGACTTTGAAGAGGGTTCTTAAAGCACCTATTGCCTTCACGATTACATTCTCATTGTGATAATCGGGCTTCGTGCTCAATAGCTGGTTTATACAGACGATTGCTTTTGAAAAATTAAACCATGCAAACGACATGAAACGGAAAATTTTGTTTCCAAATTTTAAAATGCTCTTACTGCTTGAATTTTGATCGAATCAAAAAATTTTACGAGGATAGCTTCGAAATATATTTCATATCTAGTAAAAATGTTGATTCAAATTTTTTAATCTATCAGAAAAATATGTATTTTTTTTTATTTTTCTGAAATTTTCAAAATGTGAAAAGTATATAAGTTTTTGATATTTTATCGTAATGAAAAATTTCAATTGGATAATTTTCAAGATTCTCTCCCATCTAAAAGAAACATGGACAACAATTTCTGAAACTTGAAAAAAAAATTTTTTTAATTTTGAAAATGCTCTAAAATTTTTAATTTTGGTTGGAAATATCTGGTTAACGAACTTAAACTTTATTTTAGGAACTTAAAAAGTTTATTAAAGGCTGACTCGATTCAACAAATTCTTCAAATGTCAGCGTGGCTACAACATTCAGGTCACCATACATACATACATACAGAAATACAGAAGACATACACTGAATAAATTTTATGATTTTCGGACTGTGTGGGTGCCGAAATTTAAAGATCCGTTAAAAACCCAAGATCGAAAATTTCGACGATTAAATGACACTCTCATAAATGAGAATGTAAAAATAGTTGTCATAAACTAACTAATGAAAAAAAAATTATTTTCGGCATTGGGAATTGTTGAATTTGAATTTTGAATGTATGTATGTGAGTTTCTAAGCGAGGGCAGAAATTAATCATTTAGACCTTCATATCACTGATATTGGTATTTATTCGAGAAAACACACATAGGTTCGTGAACGGTATGAATAATTAGCGTAGTAATTATTAAAAGTTTACGTATTAACGCGTGACATGACATTCGAGAGTATTAAGTGCATTCTGCGACGGTTCGGTTGTTTCTGAATTGGTTGGTAGGGTTGATAGGTAACACCCTCTAGAAAATGCAGGCGAGGCAAGCAAATGCTGGGTTTTTCCGAAAAAGGCCCTGATTTGAATTCTATGGATCTCAGAAAGGTTAACAAGAAGACGGTAGAAGTACTATTACCAAAGGTCTCAAACCCTATCTATTATCCAAGGCTACCTACCAAATTATTTAATCCTGTACAGCTGAAGAGGATTTACAGAGACATAGCAATTGGGCGTAAAGGAAAGTTTCCCATCTATAAGCATATAAATCATCTAAGATAGAACCTATGTAGTAGCAATTGTGGAACGCTAAGATTGCCTGGGCTAGTATATTTACAGACCATACTTCACTAAAAGAGAGTTCGAAACGGCAGATGTTTCAACAAGTAATTATACTGTCTAGTCGCTGACAATTTATAATAGTTTCATGAATGCCTCCCGCTACAACCCAACCGAGTTCAGTTTCTGGCAAGACTGCAGGATTTTGTTTAATTGAAATTTGACTGAAAAGTAGAGGATGATAGAAATCTTGAGCTCCCAGGATCATATCGATCCTATGTGGAGTCTGAAAGTTGGGGTCGGCTAGCACTATGTCCTTGGGTATCTCAAAGGAAGAAAGATAAATGGGTGACAAAGGCATTGTATTACTTCTGATATTCACAACGAAAAGAGAGAGATAATATTTGGTATTGTTATACCGAGATTTAATAGTGGTTGATGTTGTGAATTTGATATTAGGAAATAGATTTCAACTGCTTCAAGTGGAATGTGAGCAGGAATATCTCGTAAGCCTATCTTGTCTGCAAATAGCTCTGATATGACATGAGGCTGCGAAGCTGAATCTAGCATTAAGCGACAGGGTTGAAACCGTAGTTGTTTATCGATGAAATCTACAATTGCTATAGCTAAAACGACTTCTGATAGGATCAATAATTGATTACTACTAACCGACGGGGTAGGTTCGGTAATCACCCATTCTGTCTCAATAGAATTCTGATTCGATTCTTTGTTTTGCTCAAAGTGTAGCAAGGAGTTATGTTTTTACCGCATTTAGAACAACCGCGAATAATGAATTTTTTGGCTTTATAATTATTTCGCAAACAGTTTGTACATAGATAATTTGATTTCACTGTTTCATATCTAGCCTTAGTTGTCATAGCTAAAAATTTGGGGAAATTATAAGGCCGATGATCCTCTTTATCGCAAATTTTACATGTTCCCTTAAAATCGCTTCGCCGTGAATCATTTGAAATAGAAGGATAAGCCATTTTGGCTCCTGAAAACGAAGATTGTGATTGACGTGTGTGCTTGAATGGATAACGTGTGTTGGAGTCGGTTTTTGTTTACACATGTTTCGAACTGTAAATGATTGCTGTAGCTGTCTTAGTTTCTTCGATTTTCGCGCGGCGTTGTAAAAAGTTTAAGAGGTCTTTTAGTAAAGGCATTTTATTATCGCAACTAGCTTCTTCCCATTTATCCCTGAGATAATCATTTAATTTCCCTTTAATTAAATGAATCCAAATAGCGTCCCATTTATCGAAGCCAATCGAAAGAGCACGAAGTGCGCGAATATGTTTTTCAGTCATTTCAAATAAGACGCACATCGAAAATTCCTTTAGTACGCAAGGGATTTTAAACAGAGACTTAACATGACTATCCACTATGAATTTTTTATTGTCATACGGACTTTGAGCAGTTCCCAGGCAACACTGTAATTTTCACTTGTTGTTTCGAGGGAAGCAATAATATTGGCTGCATCACCAAACAACCTTTCAAATAATGGAATTTTTGAATCTCAGGCAGACTTTCGTCCATGTGTATCATAGAATTAAAGGAGTTGTAAAACCCGATCTAAGTGTCAGAGCTTCCCGAAAAAGTTGGTATTTTTATTTCTGGTAATTTTCGGTTAATGAATCTATGATTTGGGATAGCATTCCCAGTTATCGCAATTGTAATATTCTGTGCTATAGTGGACTGATTTTCTACAGAATTAATTTCAAGAGCACCGACAGAAGAATCATTAGACGAACCGGCATTATGTACGAGATTATTCTCGATTGCAATGTTTCGAATCCTTAAAGCCTCTTGAACTAATGATTTCTGTCATAGTAATGTTTTAACTCTACCGCGAATCGCACAGTATCTGTTTTCGAAAGATGATCTCTCTTCATGATTATATTTTTCAGTCTCGCAATTTTCTTCTGATAGAGTTTCGATTTCCTGTTGATATTTTTCAAATTCTTCATTCAAAGGAAGAATCAAATCTTTAAATCTATCTTCTAAATCCAAATTTTCAATGTTTGTTACGTCTGTTACTGAATTTAAAAGTTTGTCGAAGGTGGTTTATTGGCGTTTTATATTTCCGCATTGTTTTTTGAATTCCTTTAATTGCTTTTCTGACATTTTTTATTCTTCACTTTGTTTTAACTTGTTGGAAATTGGGTTTCTCTCTATTTATGTGCAGCAAGGGAAATAAAGAAAAGGAAAGCAGTTAAAATTACCACTTACCGACATGTTTGTTGTTGGCCACTGTCCTGTTAGATGCTGCTTGTTGGCTCCAGAAAGATTGGATGTACTGTTGACTCCATAAATATTGAATGTAATGTTGACTCCAGAGATATTGGATGTAATGCTGACTCCAAAGAAGGTTGAATGTAGTTGGAAGCGATGTTGACATCAAATATTTAAAAAAATATTGTTGGTAGCTGGACCAAACGTTGGTTCCAAATATACATTGCTTAAATGTTTATAATGTCTGAATGAACTATCAACTTCCAATTTCCATGAATCAATTATGTTCCGTCACTGCACACAATACCCTGTCATATGTCACTGCACTAAGAACCACTTTTTGTTTATCACACACGTTTCACTTCTTCAGCCAATCAAAGTCTCGACGAAAGAATCTGGCTCGATAGGACCAAATGTTGAATTTGAATTTTGAATGTATGTATGAAGCTCCAGTCGAAGTAGAAGTTTTCGGAGCTTCAACCAATTAGAAGTAATGGAATTGGTTAGTGGGGTTGACAGGCAACACCTTCTAGAAAATGCAGGCGAGGCAAGTAGATGCTGGGTTTTTCCAGAAAAGGCCCTGATTTAAATTCTATGGATCTCAAAATGGTTAACAAGAAGACGGTAGAGGTACTTTTACCAAAGGTCTCAAACTGTATCTATTGTCTAAGGCTACCTACCAAGTTATTCAATCCTGTACAGCTGACGAGGATTTACAGAGACATAGCAATTGGGCTTAAAGGAAAGTTCCCCATCGATAAACATATAAATCATCTAAGGTAGAACCTAAGTAGTAGAAATTGTGGAAAGCTAAGATTGCCTGGGCTAGTATATTTACATACCATCCTTCACTGAAAGAGAGTTCAAAAAGGCAGATGCTCCAACAAGTAATTATACTGTCTAGTCGCTGACAAAATATAAGAAAGACATATTTACACTTGTATAATTCGCTTTGGTAGACTCAACAGGAATGCGCAGCTCATTGAAATCCAGAGTTTTGGTATGAAATGTGAGAGAAAAAAAGTCTTATTACTATTAAATGAAAACAGATTCTATTTGGAAATTTTTCAAACCATTTTTTATAAAGAAATTCATTTTTAGCTACTTTTCAACGAACAGGCCCAATTGTTTGACAGAATCAACTAAGAATGGTTTTCCGAAGACTCTTCGCCATGATGCTTTTTAAATTCACGGGAATCATTCATTATTTAAACAATTTTCAGGAACAAATTCCAAGTTTGGTTATTTTTCAACGTACACGCTCAATTTTTTCACGAAATAAACTAAGAATGTTTGTCGGGTGACGCTTTGATATGACAGTTTGCAAATATAAAAAGAAGATTAATTATTCAAACCATTTTCTTGAAGAAATTCAAAGTTTAAATATTTTTCAACGAATAGACTTAATTTTTTCACAGAATTAACTAAGAATGTATTTTTGATGAATCTTTTCTATAATGGTTTGCTAATTTCCAAGAATTATTTATTATTTAAACAATTTCTATAAAAAATTCAAAGTTTAGATATTTTTTAGCAAATAGGCTCCACTTTTTTACATAATTATCTTAAAGTGTCTTTCTTATGACTCTTTTCTCTGATGTTTTGCAAATTCCCAAGAATTATTAATTATTTAAACAATGTTCACAAACATATTCGGAGTTTGGCTATTTTACAGAGAATAGGCTCAATTTGTTTGCGGAATCAACTAAGAATGTATTTGCAATGACTCTTTATTATAATACTTTTTAAATTGACAACGATTGTTGTCAATTTGTTGTATATAAACCTGTATTTAAACAATTATTATAAAGAAATTCCCAGTTTGCTTATTTTTCAACAAATATGCTCAATTTTTTACAGAATTAACTAAGAATGTATTTACGATGACTCTTTGCTGCGATACTTTGCAAAGTAACAAGAATTAATCAATATTTAAACAATTTTCCTGAACAAATGTAGAATTTGGCTATTTGTGAACGAATATAGGCTCAATTTTTGTTTACTTTAATAACTAAGAATGTCTTTGGGATGACGCTTTACTATAACACTTTTCTAATTGACAAATTTTGTTGATTATTTTAACAGTATTGATAAACAGATTAAAAGTTTGCCTATATTTAATAGAATACGTTCAAATTTTGTTCACGGAATCGACTCAAAATGTCTTTCCGATGGCTCTTTGCTATTACACTTTAAAAATTGACTACAGTTATTAATTGTTTAAACAACTAATCGTAGTAAAACCTTATTTCCTCTCACATTTTATACCAAAAATCTGGACTTCAATTAGCTAAACATTTTCAATTCCGAAAAATAACTTTTGTTAAGAGGTTTTTTTATAACGTAATACTAAATTTTTTTAACTTTACTTTCTGTCACTGGAAATTATTTCTAGATAGTTTTAGCACAGACATATGACCTTCTTTGATCAATCTGAAAATCTTAAATAAATTGGCACTTTTGAAAAGTATAACAAAATGTCAACTTTATTGTTAAATAAAAAATTAACCAAATTTTTCATAAAAAGTCTGAAGACACAAATCTTTTTGAACTTTAAAAAGCTTTTATTCAGAAAACGTCTAAATCGAATCAATAGTGTAGGTTAAAAATTTATTTGTCTACAGAAACTTTTTTTGTCCCACTGTGTCACCTTGAACTAACACAGCAGAAGGATTTTAAACATTAAAAACAAAATTTTTCTCCCATGTTAATCTTCTGGGAAATTTTCAAGTGTATGGGACGATTTATAAGTGTTAATCGATTCAACTGAAATTTAGAGGACTCACTATTTTTGAATATTCAAAACAATATCATAATTGAACGATTTTCAGAACAAAATTTATATATAAGGAGCAGCCTAATAGATAAGGGATAGACGCACATAGATCAATAGGTGATTGAAAGAGATAGACGAAAAGGCTTAGTTGACAAAGAGATAGAGAACAATAAACGTAGATAGACAAAAGAAGGGAGAACTGAGATTGAGAAAAGAGAATTGAAAGGTATCTATCATTTCTATAAGGGGGTTTTACGTAGATAGCGAACCTTAAAACGAAAATAATCCACCACGTCAAATTTTTGCGAAAAAAGCGACGTCAAACAGTAAAAACAATTACAAAAAATCATTTTTGTCCCTTCTTGGAAAAGTTGTTGAACACGTAGTCCGCCGGATATCGACTATTTTTTAAGTGAATAATAAAAATCATGTCACACACAATTTAATATCTTTTTATTTATACAAGCCCTTAAAAACATTTTGAAGACGAGAGACATCCGCTTGTTTTTCAAAATATAAAATTATATTTTCCGTTCAAACTATGCAAGATACGGAAAAATGTTAAGAAACTAAGTTGTTCATCTCAAAAATATCTGTGAATTTATATTATATTATATTTGATTATTTTTTTTTTGAAAAACAATATATAAAATTGGTTTTTTACTCTTATCAAATATTATTTGTAAATATTTAACATTATAAAAAATATTGTTATTAAAAGGCATTAGATAATAAATCATGTTATGCAACATACGAAATAAAGTTTCAAAATAAAACTATTTACCATAAAAAGTTCTACGGCTTTTCTTTAAACCATTTTTCAATAGCACGCATATTTTTTTTAATTATAAAAAATAACATTAAAATTGAAAAATTATGAGAGCAATTAGCACAGGGGCTAGAATTTTTTGTAAGAAGAAAATTATTTAAAAGAAGCTACAGAAATATTTTCAGCTCCTTTATTTAAAATTTCTTTTTTACATACATTTTTACGAAAAGTAGATAAATGTTTTTTTTTAAAGTAAATCATGTAACTTCTTTATAGTGATTGCCTTATTTCAGTTCACTGATATTAATTTAGTTGATCAATATACACTTTAATTGAAGAGGACTTCATATTTATCACTTTCGTTTACCAAGTATAACATGAGTTCATATAAGTTTTGTTTAATAGTGCCTAGGTACAATAAATCCATTATCTCGATTTCATCTGCCCCTAAAAACGTTTCTCAGAGTGCAAAAAATATTTCAAAAATGCCTCCGTTTGTGATGCGAAATGCTCTAGGAAGGAAGAAAATGAATAATATAAATTTAATTCGATTACAAAATCCTATCAAAAAATGAACTAAAGAAAACTCGTAGATCTTATCCAAGTGAATAATTTTACTTTTAAACGTTTTTCTTATCTTGCATAGTTTGACCGTGAAATTGAATTTGATTATTTCTAATGAAATTTTTCAGGACTAAAAAAAACTATGTGTCTGATAGAAAAATGGTTTCAAAAAAATTTGTAAATATTTTTCAGATGACTAATCTTACTTTTCAACATTTTTACGCATCTTGCATAGTATTACCGAAAAAATAATTTTTTATAGTTAATTATATGCAGATAAATCCCACCTTCAAAACTATTCAAATTATTCACCTGAAAAATAGACACTGTCCGCTGGACTACAGTGTTTAACAACTTTTCCAAGAAGCGACAAAAACGATTTCTTGATTTTATTTTTACTTGTTGACCCCTTTTCTAAAAAATTTAACGTGATGCATTATTTTCGTTTTAATATGCGCAATCTACGTACAAAAATCTGTATAGAAATGACATGGAAACCTCTTTGGACTTTTCGTTCATCACAAAATTAGTGTCGGACTGTGAGTAAGCGCAAAGTCCGGGGTCCCCGCTTTGCAGTGGCGAGTCGAGCGCTCAAGAGCAAAGACTCAAACCTCCATATCTCGGAGACTAAAGCACATAAGATCAAAAGAAAAAATATGCCCCTAATGGATTTTGATGTACTTTCGTCCTGGAAAGCCCTAGTCAAATCGACGATGTCCATCTCGCATCCTCTCCTTGTAAGTGTCAGTGAAAAACTTCCAGCTAATTAAATCAGAAAAACTTCAGCGATGCAAAGAGTCATAAGTACGTTACTGTTTTTGAGTTAAATTCCACTGAGAAGCAATGAATTTTCACTGATTAAAATTTAGAGAGACAGGTTTGAATCTGGATTGACAACGAGATAGAAAAGAATAGACGGGAATAGGCGAAGGATTTATAGACGTGGGGATTGAAAGGTATAGTATTAGAACTATATTGGAAAATTGGTCAAAAAAATAGACGGGGATATGCAGGCATGGAGAATAGGGAATTGAAAGAGATAGGCGTAAATCTGGATTGAAAAGGAGATAGGAAAAGATAGAAGGGAATAGGAAAATGATAGGTAGGAATAGAGAAGTGAGGATTAAACGGCAAAGAAGTAGAATTATAGTGACAGGGAAATAGAGAAAAATAAAGCTAGAAATAGATATAGCTAAATAGAAAAGCGGTACAATGAAGTAAAGCTGGATAAACAAGTGATAGCAAAATATGCAGGCGCAATGTGGAAAGACGAGGGATAGGCTGGGATAAATTTTCCTTATCCGCTTCTATCTTAGAAATAGAAAATTAAATATAGTGATAGTATTTCTATTTTTTTAATTCCAGCATGGAAGAATTAGTCCACAAAATCGTGAATGAGCATACCACTCTTCAATTGAAGAGTGGTTTAAAGTACTGAAAGCAATTAAAGAACAGAAAAAGGACTGTAAATACTGAAATTATAAGTTTTTAGGCGATAATGAGATAAAGGAGCCAATTACTGTGTGTGAACCATTCTTCAAGAAAAAAATGTATTTATTTAACCTTGTCCATTAATATGTGTTTTTCTGAGTAAAAGGCATTGAGTATGTGTCAATTAAGACTGTGAAATAAACAAAAACTAAAACTTAATGACAAAATGACAAAATAGTGAACCAAGGAAGAATTTAATCTTTGAAATGGAAAATGAGAGAGTACTCGATGATTGTTACCTTCAAAAATATATTCTATCATTAGAAAAATCTATTGTTCATATACAAATAAAATTTTCTAAAATAGTTCAATAATTATGGTTTATATATTATAACACAGGTCATAAAATTTAGACTTATTAGTATTTATGTATATTGTACTGTTTATAGTAGTATAAACGTTTATTCTTCAGCCTGTTGGCCTTAAAAAATTGACTTGCTTACACTTCCCATTTAAATGTATAAATTCCTGAAAATAAACCAAGAATCTTGCGATAAAATTTGGACAAACAGCACAAAATGCTCCTATTGCAATTTCTGAAAACAAAATAAAAATTTGTTTCTTTGGACAAAAATAAAAAAGAGGAAAGAAAAATGAGAAGGCAACCAACCAAATCCCCTTCCTTCTCTTTTTTATTTCTTTCGTCTTTTTTATTTTTATTACTTTAAAATCACAATAAAAAAAGCATGGATAATAATTACCAACGTTTCGGTGCTCACACAGCACCCTTATTTTTTTTCCATTGGTACCCGGCTCAGGGATCGAACCCCAGACCTCCTGCATGGAAGTCTGACGCGCTATCGTCTGAGCCACCGAGGCTTCTTACCCAAGAACTAAGTGTGGGTACAAAGGCAAATCCTGTATACCTGAGAACTAAGTATGGGTCTAAAGGAAAATCCGTTATGAACATGATGAAACAGGAAATAAGAGAAAGTCAAGACTCATGAAAATCCATTGCTAAATGTAATTAATCATACTAGAATAACTCTTGTTTAATTTATCCAAATCTGTTCTTAAATTAATAGCTAACTTATTTTGTTTTTTAATATAAAGCATTTCCATGAATTCTCTCTTTCTCTCATTACTCTCACTGTGCAAAAATTCAACATTATCCCAGTCAAACTCATGGTCAATATCAACGAACCCTCTCGTATGTCTAGCAAGAACACTCTTATAACAGCGTCCCAACCTAACATCACTTTTGTGTTCCTCCACCCTAGTATTAAGAAGTCTGCCAGTCTGTCCCACATAAGTCATCTTACAGACCTTGCAAGTGATCTTGTAAACAACACCACCCTTCTCAAATTTATCTAAAGGATCTTTACAAAAAGTTATTATTGAATCCATTTTAAATGGTATACGAAAAATAGTATGAATATTGAATTTTTTTAACATAAATTCAATAGTTTTTGAAATTTGACCAAAAAAAGGAAGAACAAAAGTATTAAAAGAACTATATTCTCTCAATTCCTTCTGATCATCTGTAGATAAAATGTTACTCTGTTTGTTTTTGATTTGTTGAATTCTAATTGCAATATGTTTCTCAATTAATTTTCGTGGGTAATGATTAAGAAAAAGGATATTCCTAACAATATTCAAATTCTCTTTGTGGAATGAAATGTGGGTGGTAAATGGTGGTAAAAACACGTACACGATTAAGTCAAAAAGAATTTATTAAAGGGATAGCTTTCATTATGAACTCAACTTATTTTAAATTCAATGGATCCTTTTATAGGCAAAAGTTTGGTACTCCCATAGGTTCGGTCATTTCTCCGATTTTAGCAGAAATTGTTATGGAAGATTTGGAGGTCTTTGCTTTCAAGAAGCTAGATTTTATTTTGCCCTTTTACTTTCGTTATGTTGACGATACCTTATTATGTGTTCCTCTAGAAAAGGTACAGGCAGTTATTAATGCTTTTAATGGTTTTCATCCAAAACTTAAATTTACCCATGAAATAGAAAAAA
>CAKNWU010198719.1:0-10445 GCA_932072015.1 Andricus quercustozae | reverse complement strand
TAATTGAAGGTTATATAATTGAAAATTGAATATCATTTTCATAATAAAAATTTATTTGTATTTTTAATATCCTTATTACAATTACATAATTTTTCAACTGTGTCTGATTTTGTAAAATAAGTATCTGAATTTAATATATATGTTTATTTAATTAATATATGTTTCATTTTTTCTGAAATTAGTATAAAAGGTTACAAATAAATAAAATTTTTAGAAATGAGACGAAAAATGTAGAAAAAATTCAAAGTGAAAATTATTTGAATGTTTTAATGAAAGCTATAGTTTAATGCTTCTTATTTTTCGAACTGATTGATTAATTATCAGCTGATTAATTGTTTTCACAATATTAAATTACATAAAGATTAGATTTCAATTTGTTTACATTAAGTACATAAATTGATTATTTACTTTAGGGTTATGTAATTGAATATTGGCTAAAATTTGTATAATAAAAGTTTATTTACATTTAAAGTACCTCTATTGCAATTATGTAATTTCTGTCAATGTTTGTGATGTTGTGAAATGATTATCTGAATTTAATTTTCAAAATTATATCTAAATATGTTTTAATACTTAATAAAAACTAAATATTTTCAATTTTCATGGAATTTTCAACCTAGTAGTTGAATTTTTCATCAAAAAAGTTAATTTTCTACCAAAAAAGACAGTTTTTCAACTAAGTAGATGAATTTTCAACCAAAAATATAGATTTTTATCAAAAAAAAGAATACGTAAGTTTTAAATTAGAGAAATAAGTTTTTAAAGAAATAAAATGAATTTTCAAGGGAATAGTTAAATTTTAAAGCAAACAAATGACTTTGCTAACCTAACAAATTAATGCCTATACAAAAAAATTTTGACAAAAAATGGAATAGTTCAATTTTTTAGTTTAAGAAAATTAATATTCAATAAAACAAACTAATTTTTAACCAAAGAAATGAAATCTCAACAAAAAAGATTAATTTTCCACACAAAAAAAATCATTTTCAATAAAGTGCATAAATTTTAAACCAAATATTTTTATTTTTTATAGAATTTTCAACGCAATAGTTGAATTTTGAACTAAAAAATACAAAGTTTTAGCAAAATACAGAATTTTTCAACCAAGTAGCTGAATTTTCCACTGAAGAAGATAAATGTTCAAACAGTGAATATTTAGATTTTAAGTTGAAAAAATAATTTGAGAAGAATGTTAAGAAAATAGCTAAATTTTTAACAAAAAAAGGAAGATTTTTCGAATCAAATGATGAGTTATCAACCAAAAAAATAAATGTTTAACAAAGTAGTGCTACTTTAAACTAAGTAGTTGAATTTTGAACCAAAAAAGGTTTTTTTTTTAAACAAAAACAATGAATTTTTAACAAAATTGTTAAATTTTTCAGCCAAAAAGACGACGTATCTACGAACAAATTGAATTTTTAACACAAAAATATAAATTTTTAATCAAAAAGTTTAATTTTCCACCAAATAGTTTAATTTTATACCGAATTGTTAAATCTACAAAGCAAAAGTTGAATTTTCTACAAAACAGTAGAATTTTCAACATAAAAGTTCATTTAATTTTTTTACAAAGTAGTTCAACTTTATGTCAAATAATCGAATTTTCAACCAAAAAAGATGAATGCTCAACGAAGCATATCACAGTTGATATGTCAACTAAAAAATTGCATTTTTAACCAAAAATTCTTAATACAAAAATTTTAACCAAATAGTTAAATTTTTAACTAAAAAAGATAAAGTTAAAACCAAAACTGTAATTAATTTTTATACGAAAAGATTGATTTTCTAACAAAAAATACGATTTTTCAACAAAATACATGAATTTTTAACGAAATAGTTGATTTTTTAACAAAAGAAATATCAGTTTTCAACATAAAAATTCAATTATTCAGTTTCAATTTTCGGTTGAAAAAATTAATTTTCAACCAAGCATATAAATTTTCAACTAAAATTATGAATCATTGAATGGAATAGTTTAATTTTCATCTAAAAGTTGTAATTTGTCAACCTGAAATTGGATGGTTCAATTTTACATTTTTTATTATGTTCAACTGAAATAATGAATTTTAATTACAATGTTAGAATATTTAATTGGAATAATTACATTTTCAGTTTAAAAAAAAATTAATTTTCTGTTAAAGAAAAAACGAATTTTTAACAAAATAGTTTTTATCTCAACCAAAAAAATTAATTTTTAATCAGAAACAGTTGAATTTAACCATAAAAAAAACTACTTATCGACATTATTAGCTTAATTTTCAACTTAAAAAGATTTTTCATTCGTCAAGGGAGAGAAACAATTACAAAGAAGCTGTTTAATTTTCAAGAAGAGAGATAAATAATTGAATTTTCAACTAAAAACGATCAATTATCAAACATAATAGTTCAATTTTCACTTTAAAAAATTAAATGAGCTAAATTTAAATTCATGCGCTTTAAAGTATGTACTCTCTAAATCCGAATTAGTAGAAATTGTACTAATGCAATTAATAGCATTGAACCTGACTGTTAAATTAGTAATTTTATCAATTTCTACTGAATGAAACCGTAAAATTTATGTTACTAAATGAATTAGTGAGGGTATTCTACTAATCTGCTGAGTACTACTAACTTACTAATTCAATGAGTAGCAATGAATTGCTATGGAAACATAATTTAATCATTGTATATAGTTATATTAATAATAATTGTGTATGAACGATGCAATATTTAAAACTGAACTCGTGAAATCAGGTAGAATAACAGCGTCAGCAGAAATTAAAATATTAAAATTATTATGATTGTGTAAAGTCTTTGATAGAAAAGAAAATGAGATTTGTATTACAATTTTAATCATTTGTTCAAAGTAACAAAAATTGAGTTGTCATGAAATCATTATATCGATGAATTAGGAGAGGGAAAATATAGGATGTGAGGAGGAATGAGCGGAGGGGATAAAGTAAGAGAACATGAAGGGAGGAAAAGTAGGGAAGATAAGGAAGGGAAAGTAGGATAAGTAAGGTGAAGCGAAGGTTGAAGTGTGGGGAGGGAAAGTAGGGGAAGTTAGGGAAAATGAATAGATGAAGAGTAGGGGAACTGAGAAAAAATTATAGGGAAGGAGAAATATAGGAAGTAAGAAGAAATGAGGGGAGGGGTAGAGAAATTTAGAGAAAATAAAGGTATTTAAGTAATTAATTATTATGTATTTGAAACTTTTTCTTAAAGTAAGACAACAAACTCTACTTTTTAAATTTGGGTTAACTTTCTCGCTTATTATTAAATATCTACGACACTCAGATATTACCCCCTTATGTAACAAATTTATATTTTTTTATATTTTCTTTGAATTAATATTTTTAAACAAAAATCATCATTAGGATTTCTAATTTTTAATAATTTTAGATTAGGTTAGCATTCCTGGCCAAAAATGGATATTTTTAATAAAAAATTATTATATTTCAAAGACTAGAAATTGTTCAATAATTTACATGTCTGACTTTCTCAGCGTTCTTTACCGGAAATTAATATTTTTATGAAACAATCATTAGACTTAAAAGATTCATAATTTATTGAAAATTTCAGGTTACGTTAGCGTTTTACACCAACACCTTGTAGTTTAAAACAGAAATAATTATACTTCGAACAAAATTGGTAATTTTTCAAAAATTTTAAGGTTCACTAACGTTTTTCACAAAAAATTGGGTATTTTGAACAATAATCATTATATTTCAAAACATATTTACAATTCTGAACAATTTTCTGATATTTTAGTGGTTTTAGTCGGGAATCATTGGTATTTTTGATAAAAAATTATTATATTTCACAGAATATTTAAAAAGTTTCAAATACTTTAGGTTGTGTTGGTGTGCTTTACTTAAAACTGGTATTTTTCCACAAAATCGTTAGATATGAATCCACTTATTTTTGTTTAAAATAATCAAATTTTCGTTTTTAACAATTTTTTATTGTGTTTGTGTGATTGAAATTGAAATTTTTATTTAAAAAATATATTAGATTTTAAAAAATAATTATAAATGTTGAACAATTTAAGGTTACGTTGTTGCATTACATCGATAATTGGTATTTTCAAACAAAGATCATTATAATTTGAACAAAATTTAAAATATTTTAACAATGTTGGATTAGTTTAGGGATTTTCGTGGAAAAATGGTACTTCTGATTGAAGAAAATTTCAAACATTAAAAAAAATGAACAACTTTTTAAATATTTTAGATTATCTTGGCGTATTACATTGGAATTCGGTATTTTAGTACCATTGTAGGTTAAGCTAGAAATATACATATAGATTTAAAAGATTTAAATTTTTTGAATAATTTAAGGTTATCTTAATATTTTTACTTAAAAATTATTGTTTTCAATAAAAATAATTTATTTTAAAAAAATATTTAGAATTTGAAACAATTTTTTGTTGTGCTATGTCAGTGTTTTTTGTCGAAATTTTGTATTTTTTAACACAAGTCACATTGTTACTTGTTTATGAGTTTCATGCAGTTCTAAAACATCAGCCGATCAATCACATTGTCATTTGTTTCTGAATTTCATGCAGTTCTAAAACATAAGAGGATCGAATTAGAAACAAGTAACAATGTGATGGATCGTCTTATGTTTTAGAACTGCATGAAATTCATAAATAAGTAAAAATGTGATGGATCGTCTTATGTTTTAGAACCGCATGACATTCAGAAACAAATCACAATGTGAATAATCGTCTTATGTTTTAGAACTGCATGACATTCAGAAACAAATAACAATGAGAGTGATCGTCTTATATTTTAGAACTGCATGAAATTTATAATTAGGTAAAAATGTGATGGGTCGTCTCATGTTTTAGAACTGCATTAAATTCAGAAACAAATCACAATGTGAATAATCGTCTTATGTTTTACAACAGTATGAAATTCATAAAGAAGACAAAATGTGATTGATCGTTTTATGTTTCAGAACTGCATAAAATTAAAAAAACAAAGAACCATGTGAGTGATCGTTTCATGTTTTAGAACTGTATGAAAGTCATGAAGAAATACAAATGTGATTGATCGTATTATGTTTTAGAATTGCATGAAATTTAGGAACAAATAGCAATGCAAGTGGTAGTCTTATGTTTTAGAACTGCATGAAATTTATAAATAAATAAAAATGTGATTGATCGTTTTATGTTTTAAAACTGAATAAAATTCATAAACAAGTAACAATGTGAGTTATCGTCTCATTTTTTGGAATTGCATGAAATTCATAAATAAATGACATTGTGAGTAATCATCTAATGGTTTAGAACTGTATAAAATTCATAAAGAAGTAGAAATGTGATTAATCGTTTTATGTTTTATAACTGCATGCAAAACATCAGTAAATGACAATGTAAGTGATGGTCTTATGTTTTAAAACTGCATGAAATTTATAAATAAGTAAAAATGTGATGGATCGTTTTATGTTTTAGAACTGCATGAAATTCACGAATATGTAAAAATCTGATTGATCGTCTTATGTTTTAGAACTGCTTGAAATTCAGAATCAAATCACAGAGTGATTGATCGTCTTATGTTTTAGAACTGCGTCACATTCATAAATAAATGACAATGGGATTAATTATCTTATGGTTTAGAACGGTATGAAATTCATAAAGAAGTAAAAATGTGGTTGATCGTTTTATGGTTTAGAAGTGCATGAAATTCATAAATAAATGACAATGTGAGTGATCATCTTATGGTTTAGAACTGTATAAAATTCATAAAGAAGCAGAAATGTGATTGATCATTTTATGTTTTATAACTGCATGCAATTCATGAATAAATGATAATGTAAGTGATCGTCTTATATTTTACATATGTATGACATTCACAAACAAGTAACAATGTGATCGATCGTTTCATGTCCCACAATTATATAAAATTCAGAAACTAATAACAATGCGAGTAGTAGTCTCATGTTTTAGAACTGCATGAAATTTATAAATAAGTAAAAATGTGATGGATCGTTTTATGTTTCAGAATTGCATGAAATCAGAAAACAAAGAACCATGTGAAAGATCGTTTTATATTTTAGAACTGCATGAAATTCATAAAGAAATACAAATCTGATTGATCGTCTCATGTTTTATAACGGCATGAAATTCATGAATAAATGACAATGTAAGTGATCGCCCTATGTTTTAAAACTGTATGAAATTCATAACAAAGTAACAATGTGATTGATCGTGTTACATTTCACAATTGTACAAAGTTCAGAACCAAATGCCAATTGATTGATCGCCTTATGTTTTAGAACTGCATGAAAGTCATGAAGAAATACAAATGTGATTGATCGTCTGATGTTTTAGAACTGCATGAAATTCATAAATAAATGATAATGTGAGTGACTACATTATGGTTTAGAACTCTGTGAAATTCATAAAGAAGTAAGAATATGATTGATCGTTTTATGTTTCAGAATTGAATAATATTCAAAAACAAAGAACCACGTGAGTGATCGTTTTATGTTCTAGAACTGCATGAAATTCAAAAACAAAGAACAATGCGAGTGAACGTTGTATGTTTTAGAACTGCATGAAATACAGAAACAAATACAAATGTGAGTGATCGTCTTATGTTTTAAAACTGTATGAAATTCATAAACAAGGAACCATGTGATTGATCGTCTTCTGTTTCACAATTGTATAAAATCTTCGATTTTCGTGACTTGATAACTAATTTTTTTTATTCCAATTTGATACCTGATATTGTATTCTCCTTTAATGTCTCACGACACTAATACAAATATAAAAGATTCTCATGACCACAAAGCTCATTTGGTGCGTAAACCGACACCATCAAATGTCGTAAAGTAAGGCCCAGATTACAAAACAGACATAATTTTGTGACATGCGAGAAAAGTATTTTTTGAAAGCTTTAGTGTAGTGCTTTCAAAAGTCGCTTATATGTGGATAACGCCATTATATGTTAATTTTACGGATGGACCACTGTGTAAATTCGTCGAGTAGTATTTGCTACCTGCGAGACTGTGAGAAAAATTCCGGAGTTGTAATAGAACCGCTAATCTATTCGGCGACAAAATATGCTTGAATTCTAATCACCAGATTTTATGTTGTCGAAAGAAGAGTGCCTCATAAATTGACTCTTTTGAATTTATATCCCATATTCCTATTCATAGTAAGTCTAATAAAATTTTTCGGGTCTTCAATCAACATTTTTTTGCATAGTTTGGTGATTTTGAAAAAAGAAATGGCAAATTAAAAAAAAAAATTATGTTTAATATTAAATTTGTGTTAATGAATGGTCTGATATTCTTGGATAAATAAGAAAAAATCTGCCTCTGCCTGGATTTGAACCAGGAACGCCACTATACATGAGTGGCGCGTTGACAAAATAATTTTTTAATAAGTTAGATTTTTTTAAATATCGACAAAAATACGACACGGTTTTGGATTTCTCGTTTCGTTTAAAGAAACCTTACAACTTCTAATCATGCTAATTTAATTTTTTTTATATATTTGAAAGTAACCTGAGAATTAAGGCTAACGAAATTTTTTCCCGCGAAAAAAAGAGTTATCTTCTGTTCAAAGAGAACTTGATTAAAAAATGTTTATTCTAAAATATTATCACAACCGAAAACCGTACAGATAAAAAATTTGCAATAATTTTTGAAGCCATAGAAAACATTTTTGATTTTTCAGACCTTAAAAATTTGCAACCCCTTTTTGGTGGCCAAAAGTAATATCTAACAATTTTGTTATATTGCGGGTGATCTGTTATAACTGTTAAAAATAATAAATTAACAATTTATTATTTTCATTCAAAATCTTTTTAATTAAATTTATAAAATATTGTACATTAAAAATGAATGCTTAACAGTCCTTCCCATATCCCCTTATTTTTTCCTTTTTTAAAGAAACTTCCCCCTTTTCTCGTGTTTTTTTTTAAATACGAACTAAATTAATAGAGCCCAATAAGGAAATATAACTAGTTTTGGATAAAAGTTAATAATTTTTTGTTGAAAATAATGAAAAGCCTACTATTATCTTTTTAGATTATATTTTAACTCGTTTGATAAAAAATCATATTATTTTATTGAAAATTTAATTATATTGTTAGAAATTATCTTCTTTTGTTGCGGATTTCACTATTTTGTGGAAAATGCGTCCCTTTTGGTTGATCTTAACTTTTTTTTTTTAATACTATTTAATTACTATCTAAAACATAAGACGATCAATCACACTTCTTCTTCTTCATCAATTTCATACAGTTCTAAAGCATAAGGCGAGCAATCACATTGTCATTTTTTCTGAATTTCATGCAGTTCTAAAATATAAGACGATCAATCACATGTTTACTGCTTTATGAATTTTATACTGTTCTGAAACATAAGACGATCACTCACATTGTGATTTGATTCTGAATTTAATGCAGTTCTAAAACATAAGATGATCAATCACATTTTTACATTTTTATGAATTTCATGCAGTTCGTTCGAATGATGGTTTTATGTTTTAGAACTGTATGAAGTTCATTAAACAATGGAAATGTGATGGATCGTCTTATGTTTTAGAACTACATGAAATTCATAAAGCAGTAAAAATATGAGTGACGTTTTGTGTATTAGAACTGTATGAAATTCATTAAATAATAAAAATGTGATGGATCGCATTCTGTTTTAGAACTGCATGAAATTCATAGAGATGGAAAAATGTGATTGATCATTTTATGTTTCAGAACTGCATAACATTCAGAAAAAATAAACTTGTGAGCGATCGTCTTATGTTTTAGAACTGCATGAAACTCGTAATCAAGTAACAATGTGATTGCTCGTCTTATGTTTTAGAACTGCATGAAATTCAGAAACAAATCACATTGTGAGTGATTGTCTTATGTTTCAGAACTGTGTGAAATTCATAAAGAAGTAAACATGTGATTTCTCGCCCTATGTTTCAGAACTGCAGGAAATCCAGAAAAAAATCACAATGTGATTGATCGTCCAATGTTTTAAAACTGCATGACATTTAGAAACAAACAAGAATGTCAGTGGTAGTCTTATGTTTTAGAACTACATAAAAGTCGCAAACAAGTAACAATGTGATGGATCGTCTTATGTTTTAGAACTGCATGAAATTCATAAAGAACTAAACATTTGAGTGATCGTTTTAATTTTTGAGAACTGTTTGAGATTGATTAACTAATAAAAATATGATGGATCGTCTTATATTTTGGAACTGCATGAAATTCATAAAGAAGTAAAAATGTGATTGATCGTCTTTTGTTTCAGAACTACAGGAAATTCAGAAACAAATCACAATGTGAGTGATTGTCTTATGTTTCAGAACTTAATGAAATTCATAAAGAAGTAAAAATGTGAGTGATCGTTTTATGTTTTAGAACTGTATGAAATTCATTAAGCCAGAAAAATGTGATGGATCGTCTTATGTTTCAGAACTGCATGAAATTCATAAAAAAGTAAATATGTGATTGAGCGTCTAATGTGTCAGAACTGCATGCAGTTCAGAAACAAATGACATTGTGAGTGATTGTCTTATGTTTCAGAACTGTATGAAATTCATAAAGAAGTAAAAATGTGAGTGATCGTTTTATGTTTTAGAACTGTATGAAATTCATTAAGCCATAAAAATGTGTTGGATCGTCTTATGTTTCAGAACTACATGAAATTCATAAAAAAGTAAAAATGTGATTAATATTCTTATGTTTCAGAACTGTATGAAATTCATAAAGAAGTAAATATGTGATTGATCGTCTAATGTGTCAGAACTGTATGAAGTTCAGAAACAAATTACATTGTGAGTGATTGTCTTATGTTTCAGAACTGTATGAAATTCATAAAGAAGTAAATATGTGATTGATCGTCTTATGTTTTAGAACTTTCTGAAATAGAGAAACAAATCACAATTTGAGCGAACATCTTATGTTTCAAAACTGTATAAAATTCATAAAGAAGTAAACATGTGACTGATCGTTTTATGTTTCAGAACTGCATGCAATTCAAAAAACAAAGAAACATGTGAGTGATCGTTTTATGTTTCAGAACTGCATGAAATTCAAAGAACAAAGAAACATGTGATTAATCGTTTTATGTTTTAGAACTGCATGGTATTAAAAAACAAAGAACAATGTGAGTGAATTGTGTATGTTTTAGAACTGGATGAAATTCAGAAACAAATGCCAGTGTGATTGATCGCCTTGTTTTTTAAAACTGTCTTAAATTCATAAAAAAGTAAAAATGTGATTGATCGTCTTATGTTTTAGAACTGCATGAAATTCAGAAACAAGTAACAATGTGACTGATCATCTTATATTTTAAATCTGCATGAAATTCATAAATAAGTAATAATGTGATTGATCGTTTTCTAAAATATGATCATAATCGCAAACTGTACATAACAAAAAATTTGCAATAATTTTTGAATACATAAAAAATATTTTTAATTTTTCAAACTTTAAAAA
>CAKNWU010198700.1:0-12210 GCA_932072015.1 Andricus quercustozae | reverse complement strand
ACCCAATTAAAGAATGCGATAGAATTTCCAGGAAAATGTATAATTAAAAAAGAAACTTGCCAGATAGGTACAGTGCACTTACTTGTTTGTCGAACGATTTATTTGAATTCCGTAATTTGGACAATTGTCTCAGGTCCTTATAAATTTGTATTTTTATTTGTCAATTACACAATATTGTTTCTTGTAATTTTAAACTTATCTCGGAAACCGACTCTTTGCCTTCTCAAACTGCATGACAAAATCACACTCGCTCGCAAGAGAGCAGACGAAGAGTGACGAGGGGACCACTCGATGGTCGAACGTTCGTGGTCAACCACACTACGCATGTATAATACTTCGCATACTGGTATGACAGATTCCGCCTCTATTGACAATTTCAAATATGCATAAACCACAATTATATGTTTTTTTACAGGATTGCTTAATTCAATTCTTAATCTATGAAGAGAATTAATGATTGGTTTCCGAGATGACAAATCTAACCTTGACGTTTACGACAATTCTAATTTTACTGTTACACTCTCCCCTTCTAAACCGTAACGTCAAGGTCGAAATTTGATGATTCGTCTTATAAAAATATGCAATTATTACTAATTGACAACTTTAGAAAATGTTTACCTGTGGCATCTGTAACTCTATCTGAAATATGAAATTAATTCAAGTTTTCAAAGTATCATAACTTATATAATGAACTGTAACATGATTTAAATGGAATAAACATAAAATGTTCCTGGAAATTCATTATATACTGAGAATAATCTTGGTAACGCATTTTAATATCTAACTGAAAAGAGATACAAAAAATTATATTTAAGTAATATTGATAACGATCCAGTCTTTAATCGTGTTTATCGTATAACGAATGACTATCCTTGTTAAAAGAAAAGTTTTACAACTTGAGGTACTTATATTATAGTTTGTCGTATAAGGAGTGACTCATCATGTCAAATGAAAAGTTTTACGACTCAAGATACTCTTATAATTGAACAAAAAAAATTTTCGCTGACTACGCATACGTAAAATAAAAAATTGACAAGGTCCTCGGAGGGTAACGATAGTGACTACTGTCCTAGAACAAAACAAAATTATTGTAAACTAAATAAGAAGGACTTGAAGCATGTAGATTACTTTGGTGATTTCTTATACTTTGTCGGGATGATGACTTTGATCTCCTGACCATCTTCGAGTTCTGGTCTCTCCATCATTACTTCGTCAAGGCTTTTTTTGACGAATGGTGAGGTTAAGGCTTTAACTGCTAGCCTCCGTTTTTCCTCTGACAGTCGCCTTGCGCTTTGCGCATTTGGCCTGAAGAGCATTTTCTCTGATTAGGAATCTCCTCAATCTATTAGGGTAATCCTCCTGATCGTCGAATTTAGCCTTAACCTTCCTCTTTAGTTCTTCTTCTCCTGAACCAACCATGTATTGATGATCAGTTGGAATCATCCAAGTAGGCCAGGTGGCGTAATTTAGTCTTAACCAGTCGACAATTCCTTGGTGTCGGACGTTACAATCTGGACATTCCGGACAGTAAAGTGATAGGTCCCTCGAGCAGCCAGGGCATCGTCCGAGAGCCTGCTCGTGTTCTATCCCGTGAGCATAGATACAGTCTTTGGTGTCGAATCGGTCTGCTCCACAGACTTGCAGAATCCCGGTCGAAATGGCAAGTTAAAATTCTTGTAATTGTGGGTTTTTGAACGGCAGTTTACACATCCAGCGATATGTTGATTTCCGACACTGGACACGAAGGTCTGTGTTCCTCGGTCAACCTTCGTACCCTCCGTCCTTTTGACGAGAACCTCGGCACGCTTCATTATTATGTACTTTAATAAGGATTGACTCACTATGCGGCAATCCGTCATGTAGACAGGCTTTTTAGTATACAGTGGTTTTTATATTTTGGGTTGGATGGGTTCCACTTGCAATTCGGTTTCGTTTCAGGTTCTCAGCGTAAACCTGAGCTGCAGTCATCCTGATTGGTTTCGTTAACTTCCATTTTGGTGGTGGCAGGTTCTTTATTTCTTCCAGCAGTGACTGAGCCTCCTGGCTAAGTTGTACCATTTGGGGGACGTTAACCGTAGCAATGGTAACATCAGTTGTCGAAGGCGTTTTCCCAGGGTCTGTGAACTTCTCATCCTTTGTCTTAGATGTCAGATCATTCTTAACGCTATCAGTTTCGGATCATTCGTCGGCTGATGTCTGGCTGTGTTCGACTTTCATTTGGAGTTTGATCGTCTGCAACTGCGATGGATTTCCTTACGTATTCTGAGCATATTCTGAAGAGTTTGACCAGAACTCAGACTTTCAGAGTCACCCATGATGACGGGTCCTGCTGCTTGTGTCTGGAAATCAGTTTCCCGACAATTTGACGAAGTTGATACTGAAAATACATATTACTTAGCCCGCAAACTTCGACGTGGTATTTTTAAATCACATACACTATATTTACCAACCAATTTACCGGTTTTGTCTGTCAATTCAACTGTCGTCGATCGCAAAACCTTGCTAACAAATGCTGGCCCCAAGTAACGATGTGCCAATTTGGAGGAATAACTCTCAGCTTTATTGCTTAATTTTTTGTTGGGGTAATATACGTCAGTTCCGACGCTAATTTTTACTGACTTTAATCTACCCGAATTGGCTTTGGCGAGACGTTCTTCAGAGTACTTCTTTAAACGACTTTCTATCTTATGACGAAATTCATCTATTTTACCCATTCGCTTAACCCAGTAGTCAACTGAACAATCAGTGAAGATGTCTTTTTTATTTTCAGGGGATTTTGCTACGTGCTTAATAACAGCTTCGCGGCCGTGATTCAGAAAGAAGGGCGATATTCTACTACCCGAATGTGGTACAGTATTGTAAGCTAATTGGATTTTTGACAAGTTCTCGTCCCATTCCTTGTGACTGGCATTAATAAACGCGGATATCATTGGTTTAATCGTCCTATTAACGCGCTCGACCGGATTGCTTTGGGGGTGAGCCAATGGGGTAGTTATATGTTTAACTCCTCTAGCTGTCAATAAGGCCGTTACGTCTTTGTTAATATATTCAGTTCCATTATCTGTAATCTCACCGGTCGATTCCGTGTCGAATTTAACGAATTTAGCGTCCAGAAACTCTGTTAACCTTTGAGTTTCGTCAACTGAAAGGGTATGTAATTCGTTTGAACCAATGGAATTGTCTGATAAGGGGTAAACGTGTTTACTTCCACTTAAAGTTCACGTTCGTGAAAACGGATCTACCGAAACCTTAAAATTTAGCCAAAAGTCCATCCCGAGGATCAATTCACCTGACAGTTCCGGCAAAATACTAAACCATTGGGGTCCATAAACATCGGATATGTCTATCAAAAAGCCTACTCCTCCAAGTCCCTTAGTTACTGACGTATCTCCAAGACGAACACCCGCCCGAGATAACAGATCAGATTTCAAATTCTGAATCTGGAGATGTTTGACGCGTTGGTAAGCTGCCTTACTCAAAGCGATCTTCCACTGCCACTGTCGACTATAACACGGATTTTTTCACTAAAAATAGAAATTTCGATAGGTATTTTTATCGAATTAAATGGTTCGTTAAGTGCATCACTAGAACAATATATTCTACGCTGAGCCAGTCGATGAATACTATGTGGGGGTAAATGAGGAGGTTGCCAATTTCTATATGAAATTAGTTTCCCTTTTTGGTCAACTTCAACAACGTTATTACTTTTGCAATTTTCATCCGTTAAGGATAACAAAGCGGCTATTTCCCTCGTTGGTCCACCCATTTCCTCGTGTATTAACTTTTTTAGTTCATCGTCTGACTCGTCTGAGTCACATGAGGTTTCTTCCAATATTTGCAACTCCAACAGTTCACGGTTTTCAAACCCCAATTTAATTCTATTGACTTGACTCGACTCATCCAGATCTTTAATTTGATCAATTAAAAATGTCTGTCGGTTGTTTTCGCCTTCTTTTATTAGAAAAGGGTTGTGTGCAGCCTCGGCTGTGCCCGTTTGTTCAGTAACTTGAGGTGTAGCTACTGAGGGCTTTGGCCGTTTCCCTGAAGATTGGGACAGTTTTTATTTATGTGGCCCACATTTCGACAGAGACAACACACTAGCTGTGGTTCCGATGTACAGTATCGTAACGTATGTCCTACTTGTCCACAATTATAGAAAAATAATTAAGTGTGATCAAAAGGAGGCTTAGTATTGTCGAATTTTTTCTGTTCGCCGCGAGAATTATTGGATACATTTTTATTTGCCTTGTCATACTGATTTGCTTTGTTGTCAAAGCTTTCTAAATTCTGCTCCAATCTCTAACGATTTAGAGACTACGGTTTTCTGTCCCTCATTCGAGTTTTCGGTATATTTATGTTGTATTGCTTTCAAGTGGGTGACTTGGTCATCATCATAATCATCGTCAGTCACTTTTGTTTCTGATTCGTTGCCGTCTTTGTCAATAGAGTCGAATTGACACTGCACATAATTCAACTCGGTTTTAGTAACCCGTAGGCGAACTTTTTGAGATTCGATTGATCTTTGATACAAATAATTTTGTTTATTCGCATAATGGAGGAAATCAGTATAACTCTTCAAAGGCAGATTCAGAATCTCGAAGGCTAGTCGTGGATTTAATTTTGTTAGGATATGTTTTAACTGTTCCCTAAATTCAGGTGGATACTGCATACGCTCAAAAATAAGTCGGGCTCGACATTTGAATTCAGCTAGTTTTTCGCTCTTTTCAAGTTTTAAATCGTGTACCTCGAGAAGGAGATCAGCGTCGTCTTTTTTAACTCCCCATTCATAACGGAAAGCGTGAGAAAAATCTTTCCACGTACGCCACAATCATTTATTAACTAAGTACCACGACCTGTACGAACCTTCAAAGATCTTAGACAACCAAGGAACGAACAGGTCCTTATGTATTCCACTAATACTCAAGTAATCTTTCAACATTAATAAAAAGTGCTCGGGATTTCTTTCTGTTCTTGGAAATGTAATTTTCCACGAGCTAACTATTTGACCTATTTTTATTGCAATGGAACTCTCGCTATTTTCAGAACTAACAGAATTTCTGTTTTGTCTTTGATTCAACCACGGCGTGTCTCGTGTTGTTTGCGAATTACCCGACGGATTGTGTCGAAAAGGTCGGTCACTGTCACTGGAGTCATCATCCCTCCAAGAGAACACTGAACCTGTTCTTCGTCCGGACGGAGAATCTCCACTTGTTGAAGGTATACCGAACGAATCAAATGAGCGAACTGAAACGCGACTGATGCTACGATCCCTATCATGACGATTTTGAGAGCTATGATTTGAATTCTGCGACATTTCACGATATTGTTCTTCAGTAACGTAAGTCTCTCTGTCGATAATTTGTCCATCAAGTGATGGGTGGCCAACTATGACTTTAATAAATCGCGGGGGTGAGTTTTCAGCCACGTTTTTAGTGTTATTTTCTAAATTATCGGCTACCTGAGAAAATCGTGAATTCGCGTTTGAAGGGACAGTAGGGTCTTCCTAAGCGTCATTTTGAAAGTGTACATGACGTAACTCTCTCTCAATTGATCCCCCTATGTCTGTTGAAACGTTTTGCATTTGGGTACCTGTTTGGTTAATCGAAATATTTTCGTGTGAACAACCGGGGACTGAATTATCCTCCCTATAGGATTTATTTTGACTGGGTCCACACCGAGCAAAAGCTCCCAATCTGTTTGGATGATTTTCTAGTGGTCTATTTTGAGTCCGAAGGCGCTGGTTGTTTATCGCATCAGTGTTTGATTCATCATCCGCGGACCAATTTGAGAGATCAAAATCCGCGTGTAATCTTGACAAACCGTCTCCCCCCACTGATCTATGCCGACGTGGTAGACGTTGTACGGTATTGACGCTTTCGTCTATGGATCCAATTCGATCCAAATCTAGTCACATTAATTTGGCTAACAATTCCTGATGAGTTTTAATTATGTCAGTAAACTTCTTCGACATTGACTGGACCGAGACCTCCAATGCCTCTAACCTACCATTTGAATTTCGAGGGAGCATCCTTTCGGGTGGTGGCGTTGGTGTCTTACGACCTCTACCTCTACCGATACCTGTTAAGAAATTATTGCTATTTGTTCGAACCCTCTCGTTTAGACTTTCGTTTGGAGTCGGATTATCCATTACGTCACTATTTGACTGATCCACGTCCTCAGTATTTGACATAGCTTCGCTCATTGGAATAAGATCTGTTTGATTAGCTGGGGTTGACGCGTTATTATCTGTATTGACTCGATCTCTATCTTCTTTCAACACTTGGGTCTTATCAGGCTTTCTCTTCAGTGGTGTCAAAAACATTGAATTTATAATAAATTAAAGAAAACGAATCTCAAGAAAACGCCCAGACAATGCCTTAATTTTCATATTCGATGAGTCAAATCCGGTTTTAAATTAATTAAATATTGGGAAAAGTTCTGAGATAACGACAATTTTATTTGAGAAATATTCAATGTGATTTGACTCAATTTTAATTACCTCTCCAATTAATCATTGAACAATAGCCTAAAGTTTAATAGTAGGCTGGCGGTTTTAAGTTTATTCAATTGGATGAAAAGCCAGGGAAAGACCTACGCAGTTATTCTACAAAATAAATATTTACTTTCATATATTTATTTGTACGGTAAAATAATCCGAACAAGATCCGAACAAATTAACCTTTAAAATCTCGACATTATTTGATAACAGTAAGGGCAAGATTCAACTGTTTACCAAATTTCAAGTGAAAAGTCTAATAGTATTATTTGAGACGCGCCCAGTTGGGAAGGTACAATTTGTGCACGTGGACATTCAAGAGAAAAATCGGAATGTATGCTATTGGATTCAGCCTTTTATATCCTGCAAAGATTGTGATCGTCGTTAACCTAATTCAATATACAGTGTATTTGTTTTAACTTGAGACATCAAAATATCTAAAAAAAAAAGCATCCTATGTAAAAATATCCGTAAAAAAACTTTTTATTTTCGAGGGGGAAAAGCGACTGTAAACAAATCCCCCCCAGGAGACAGGAGGGGGGTAACTATGTAATTTAAAATGGGAACCCCAATTTTTTAGCACATATTCAGATTCTCCTTCATGAAATATATAAGTTTTATTCGAAAAATTTTTTTCGATTCGCGAAAAAAAATCCCCCTCCCATGTGTCCTGGGGGTGGGGTGGGGTAAATTTTGTTCAGAATAGCTTTTCCCCCTCGGAAATAAAAAGTTTTTATTACGGATATTTTTTTCATAGGAAGCGTATGATTTTAAGATATTTCGATGTCTCAAGTTAAAAAAAAAACACCCTGCATATTTTCTCAACAGTTATTTTCTACATTTGAATTGTTTAAATAAAGGACCAATTTGTTGTGATATATTTAAATTCTAAGCTTTTTCGGGTTTCAATCGTGTGCAAACTACGAACTTGCCGACGTTTCGTAAACATTGCAGTTCACATCTTCAGGGCTGCCCTGAAACTGAAGTTTCAGGTTATGTTGTTCTTACAGTTCAGTTATAATTGATTAACAATGTTAAATTCTGGACATTGTTGACTTAAAGTAAACTGAATTGCCCGAATAGCATTTTCTTTCTAGACTGAAAAATATCCTCGCAAATAATAAATATTGAATTCTTTCAAATTTAAGCAAACTTTGCTTATGCACGGAGTTATATGTAAGGAACTTATGAATACAGAAATTATGAAAATGTTTGGACTTTCAAACGTCTTCACTTTAAAATTTTACAAAACAAGCTCTATTAGTAAAGCTGCCTTAAACTTTTTATTTTCAGGCGATGGAGATAGCAGTGTCCACAAAATATTGGTGGACATCAAACAGTGGGGTGCTTCTTGCAATATCGAGAAAATAGAATGCGAGTATTATCTTTTGCAAAATTATAGCAACAAAGGCAAGGATATAAGCAACAAAATGCAACTTAGACATTCTTTGCCTATAAGAAAAACCTTAGACAAAGGCCATAGAGTATCATAAAAGTGAAGATAGTACAACGGCTAATAAGGTTTGACGGAAGGACGCACGCAATAGCTTATATCAGAAATTTGTAAAATACGTTAATTGTGAGTTCTACTTCTGCCCGGGATCAGAACAGGAAAAAATAAATATGATACCAGAGATGCAGAAATCTATTATATACAATGATATTGCGGCAGTTAATCGAAGTCTCGTGAACAATGCGACAAGGTTTCTGCACGATGGTTTTAACAAGACTTTTGAGCAGTTCAACAGCGTTGCCAAAAAATTTCTGGGTAGCGAAAGGGTTAATTTTCTTTGAGATGAGCGTTTTCAGACCTACGAGAAGGTGCCGTGGCATCTGCTAACACTGGTGAATTTTTTACATCTGTTCATAAAGCAATGCTGAATAACAATATGTCAGGCCACATCACGAGAATATTTAAAGACAGGAAAAAACACGCTATAGGAAAGCACATAGAACAACAAAAAACTAAAGACAGATGTCAGATCGAAAAAACAGGCGCAGGTCCAGGCAGAGATTCCCGACTAGTCGAAATAGATTAGATGGATCCTGGAGAATATAAGGGGAAAAAGAAAGATTTTCTGGTAAGGAGTTCAGAGAGACTAACGTTGACCTGCAAAAACTACAGAAGGATACAGATGAGCGATCCAATTCTGAACCGTGAAAGATGGAAAGGAGAAAACGGTCAACAGCGTCGAAATTCGGGAACGTTGCAAACTAAGACCTTCTACTTACTGCGTCAATACAGTTTATGGGATACTGTATTAGAATGTTCAAACCAAGGCAATGAAACACGATATAAGGATGGAGGAAGATATAAAAAGCTATTAGCTGAAAAATATAAAATCGTCATCAAGGAATCTGGGCTGGTCGCTGATACTAAATAGTGATTCAAGACAAGACCATAATTTCTTGTTTCTCGACCAGTGCACATTATAATAGGAAAATGTAAAATCACTTTAACCATTAAATACGCCGGATTAATAAAAAATATATTCAAGGACGTTACCATTTTGACAATTTAATGGCTTTGAATTGAAAATTCATGATGAAAATTAAAAGTTTGCATTAAAAGAATAACAAGGTTGTAAAGGTTATGCCACCCGAGTTCTTGCGTACATATAATATATGATAGTAAACTGCAACTTTAATTATGATTAATAAAATGAGTATTTTAGATGTGCAAATTTTATTTCAGTAACATTTATTTAATAAATTGTTGAAAGAAATACGGATTTAAACATTGATCTGAGCTATTAGCATAACTTATTATTCAAGGAGAAAAAAAATGTAAGGCATTTTCCTAATTGTTGAACTAATAAATAATAATAATTTTATTTCGTGAATTTTTTTCAAAAAGAGCAAGTAAATTATATTAGATTTTTTAAGCATTGAGACCTGTATTCTCTCCATATCTCGAAAAGACTGTTAAAATTTCCTTGCACAACTCTGGTCTAAGATCGTTACCGAACAGTGTGACCTGTATGTTCCATTTATGTAACACGTGTCACATTCTAGTGACGTGACGTTTACATCACCCTGTGATATGCTAGTTACATTACAGAATTCCATAATTTGTTCATATCATTACAGTAACAGCGATACAGAACAGTTTGCCCTTTATGTTCCATTTCCGTAACACGTGTGGCATCAAAATGACGTAACAGTTGTATCACCCTGTGATATACTAGTTACATTGCCTATTTCTAGATTAGTTACGTATCCTTACAGTAACAGCGTTACAAAACAGTATGCCCTTTATACACTTGTGACATTCTAATGACGTAGCAATACTATCACTATGTGATATACCAGTTGCCAGTATCCTTACAGTAAGGGGCCATTCATTAATTACGTAAGGGTCCCGAGGGGCAGGGGGGGTTTAAAAATCTCTACACGTGGGCTTGGGGGGGAGTCAAAAATGGTCAAAATCGCCCTTACGTAATTAATGAATCGCCCCTAACAACGTTACAGAACAGTGTGAGCTTTATGTTCCGTTCCTGGAACATGTGTGACATTCGGTGATATAACAGTTCTATCACTCTATGATATATCAGTTAAATTGAGCAATTCCAGAACTGTTACGTATCCTTATAGTAACAGTGTGACCTTTGGTTTCCGTTCCTGGAACACGTGTGGTATTCTAGTGACATAGCAGGTCTATTACTCTGTTCTATATGAGTTACATTACAGAATTCCCTGCAACTGTTACATATCCTTACAGTGCCAGCGTTACATAACAGTGTGACCTTCATGTTCTGTAATTGTTATGGCACACGATTGTAACAATGTTATGTGTACATGTGACCTTTTTGTTATGTAACATTTATAGAACGTGTCCGCTGAGGTATGGCACCGACAATAGCGACAAAGTTTCAACGCGTGATTGGCATGTTGGCGAGTAAAAGAAAACAAAGGACTTAGCCCTAATTCTTCCACGATATAATAAACACAATTTCAGTCTAGACAAAAGAAACGCCGGTAGCCTTAGAGTTGAAAATTAATAAAAAGAGATCACAGAAGAGCGCGACTGTCAAGCCTCGTTGCGTTGCTGCTGAACGACTGAGAACGTGGCATGTCTCATGCCGAGCGCATCGTCTCGCCCGCTTTGGGTGAGTCTCCACAGGTCGGCAGTGATTGGCTGCTTCCTTGGCGCTCATCTGTGGTTTGTGGTGTTCCGCTCGACTCGATCACGTCTGTGCCGCCAAAACGAAGGAAGGTGTAGGGGCGGCTTAAAGGCCCATGCATGCTCGAACGCAAACGCGAACGCTGACTCGACGCACTTTGGAACCGCACAGTGCTTCAGGAATGATTTTTGCGGAAGGATGAAGCTGCAGATCGCAATTCTCAACCGATTCTCTTTTTGTTTGTTTTTTAATTACTCAGTATAAAATTCCTAACAAACGTAAGGTTGCAAGTGGATTATACTTAGTAATATTCGTTATTTTAATATTTTCAAATAT
The DNA here is from genome assembly GCA_932072015.1 of Andricus quercustozae. Classification (NCBI taxonomy): domain Eukaryota; kingdom Metazoa; phylum Arthropoda; class Insecta; order Hymenoptera; family Cynipidae; genus Andricus; species Andricus quercustozae. The sequence goes on along the minus strand of CAKNWU010198700.1, from coordinate 1,254 downwards.
TTTGTTATACTTAGTAATTATCAAATTCCCAAATGTTGTTTTTCATTCTTTTTATTCTTCTTCGAAAATGAAGCCTTTTTCAATTCTCATTATGCATATTAAGTTTATTAGTAAAAATAATGTAGGCCTTTTGAAGGCCTAAAAAACAGCCTAAAAAGGGGCGAGATCTTTAACCAGCCTTATCAAATATGAATTTTCAACAAAAAAGGTAATTTTGTACCAAATAATTCACTTTTTTACCAAACTGCTGAATTTTCAAGCCAAAAAGACAAATTTTCAATAAAGAATATTAATTTTCTAATCGAAAAGATGATTTTTCAACAAAATAGTTCATTTTTCAATCAAAGAGATAGATTTTTAAGTAATAAAATGAGTTTTTAACAAAGTAGTTCCACTTTTAAGCAAGTAGGTGAATTTGCAACCCAAAAGACGAATTTTCTATAAAACAGTTACATTTTCAACACGAAAATATGATTTTCAACAAAAAAATTAATTTTTAGGTAAATAGTTTAATTTTCTACCAAATTGTTGAATTTTCAAGCCGCCAAAAAGACGAATTATCAACAAAGAAGATTAATTTTCTAATAAAAAAAATGATTTTTCAACAATATTCTTCATTTATCAACCAAAATCAAAAAAATCCGAAAAAGTTTTTAAAAATTTCATTTTATACTTAGATTTGAAATGTTTTCGTTTCTTATCAAATCTTGAGATATTGTGTTTTACAGTTGAAAGAATGGATTTTGTGTCTACAAATACCAGTGCATGCGTGTCAGTCCCTGGTTATTATTGCTCAATTCTGTTATAAAAATAGTTAGTGCAGTTAATGTCAGATGCAGGTAATTTTTTAGCAACGTTTTTTTTTTAATAGCAAAGTATCCATTAAATTTTATGAATTTAATTCAATAAATTTTTAAGCTTATAAATTTCTAAAATCTGGTGAAAAAAAAATTAATAAACGCCGACAATCCCTATGAAACAATTTTCATCGAGTTATTTCTTTATAAGAAATTTAATACATTTTTAGGCTTTTGTGCTTTACTGAATGACATTTCTGGATAGTTGCTTTAGCAATTGTAGGCATTTTGGAATAAATCTGAATATCTTATATAAAACGGCATTTTTAAAAAGATAACAAAATTTTTCATTATGGTTTTTGATTAAAGAAATACTAATTAATTTTTTTCAAAAGCCAAACGAAATAGCCCTATGTGGACTTTATTTATCTTTTATTTCAAAAAAGAAACGTTGAAA
>CAKNWU010198690.1:0-11847 GCA_932072015.1 Andricus quercustozae | reverse complement strand
ATATGAAGAATGTGATGTATTTACCCTGCGCGGTCGTACATGGTTCGATTTCGTTCCAAGCGAAAATTCACTTTGAAATTGCTGGCAAACCGAAAAGGGGCAGGGTGCAGCACCCCCTCATAAAAAAAAACGTAGTGCAGATACGGGCCTGCACGCGCAGTCGGCGCCTTCGGCAAGTCATGATCTTTTTAGAGGGACGAAAACGACCCAGTGCGAGCGGCGTATGGGTAAAAGTTACGGTTTGAAATTTTTTTTGTCGATTTATTTATTTCTCAGTCTTTTAGTGTTAGTTTTCATTTAAAATCACTTGTATGTATAAAAATAATAATATTTTTGCAGTAAAAATCGTCTTCAATGTTATTTTTCCTTAAAATCCTCCATTTCCCTACCCTTGATATTCAGCAGTTTCAAACGCTTCAATAATTACACTTTCTGTAGCAGGAACGAATTCAAATTAACTCAGAAGAATTCTAGGAATTCAAAAGAACTAAAAGAATTCATAAGAATTCACAAGAATTCATAAGAATTCAAGGAATTCAAAAGAATTTATGGAATTCAAAAGAATTTATGGAATTAAAAAGAATTTAAGGAATTCAAAAGAATTCGAAGAAATTAATTTTTAATTTTAGGTCGTTTATTGTAATCGTAAGTGTGGTAAGTGTCCCAGTAATCGTGAAGGTCCCAATAATCGTCTAAAGCCGTATTCCGACGAGCGGTTCCCGGTTCCGATTAGGGTTACGATTTACGGTCCGGTTCATGCACACAGTGCAACACATTCACCCAAGATTGCTCAAGGCAGCGACAACAGCTGAAGAGTCACGTGACTTCATCGACCGCTGTGATTGGCTACGATCAGCGATGGCTGTGGCCCGGTCGAAATCGCCGCGGCTGAAAATAGAGAGAAACCTAAACGCGCAACCCGAACCGGGACCGGGTCGTGCTGCGCGCTGATTGATCGACGGATCCAATCGTAACCGTAATCGGAACCGGGAACCGCTCGTCTGAATATGACTTAACTTGGTTAATGTACTGTTAAAAAGTGTGATACAAGTAACATTTGGAAGAAAAAAATAACATTCCTTTTTAGCATTTTATAGTATGAAATGGAATTTTAATTATTCAAAGTAGACAGAAAAGAAGAAAATTGGCGTCAACGTTACTGGTTCTAAGATCATGATTACTGGGATGTTTACCCAATTAGGGATCGTGCACATAATACGTCACACGTTTTTTCTATCGTTTATGTCGTTGTATCCTTTTGGTTTCGCAGCAATTTTATTCTCATCTTTATTTAAACAAAGGAAAAACCTGTGACGTAACATGTGCACGACCTCTTACTTAATTTTTGAATGCAAAGAATTCAAAGCATTCAAAAGAATTCAAGGAATTCAAAAGAATTCGAAGAATTCGAAAGAACTCGAAGAATTCAAGGATTCAAAAGAATTCTAGAAATTCAGAAGAATTAAAATGATTCAAAAGAATTCTAGGAATTCAAAAGAATTAAAATGATTCAAAAGAATTCGAAATATTCCAAAGAAATCAAGGAATTCCGAAGAATTCAAAAGAATTCAAGGAATTCCAAAGAATTCAAGCAATTCACAAGAATTCTACGAATTCGAAATAATTGTAGGAAATCAAAAGCATTCTAGGAATTCAAAAGAAATCTAGAAATTCAAAAGAAATCTAGAAATTCAAAAGAAATTCAAAGAATTTATAAGAATTATGAAGAATTCTTATTGCACTTTTAAGTAAGGTAAGTCAAACGAATTCTAGGGATTCAAACGAATTCGAATAATTTAAAAGAATTCAAGGAATTGAAAAGAATTCAAAAATAATTAAGAAATTCAAAAGAATTCAAGAATTTCAAAAGAATTCAAGAATTTCAAAAGAATTCAAGGAGTTCAAAAGAATTCGAAGGACTTCAAAAGAATTCAAGAAATTCAAAGAATGTATAAGAATTCTTATTGCTCTTATTGTAATTTTAAGTAAGGTATGTGTCCTAGTAATCGTGAAGGTCCCAATAGTGGTGTAGGTCCCAATAATTGTGTAACTTGGTTAATGTATTGTTAAAAAATCTGATGAAAGAAACATTTAGAAGAAAAAGATCACATTTATTTTTAGCATTTTATAGTATTAAATGAAATTTCAATTAATTCAAAGTGCACGGACAAGAAGGAAATTGGCGTCGCCATTACTGGTATTAAGATCACGATTACTGGGATGTTTACCCAATTAGGGGTCGTGCATATAATACGACTCACGTTTTTCTTTTATTTATGGCTTTGTGTCCTCTTGGCTTCGAGGCAATTTTATTCTTTTCTTCATTTAAACAAAGGAAAAACGTGTGGCGTAACAGGTGCACGACCCCTTATTCAATTTTTTAATGAAAAGAATTCAAAGCATTCAAAGGAATTCGAAGAATTCAAAAGAATTCAAGTAATTCAAAAGAATTCTAGGAATGTAAAAGAATTCGAATAACTTAAAAGAATTCGAAGAACTCAACAGAATTCAAGGAATTCGAAATAATTCAAGAAATTCAAAACTACTCCAGAAATTCAAAAGAATTCAAGGAGTCAAAGAATTTATAAGAATTCGCATTGTTCTAATTGTAATTTTAAGTAAGGTAAGTGTCCCAGTAATCGTGAGGGTCCCAATAGTGGTGTATATCCCAATAATTGTGTAACTTGGTTAATGCATTGTTAAAAAATCTGATGAAAGAAACATTTAGAAGAAAAAGGTCACATTTATTTTGAGCATTTTATAGTCTTAAATGAAATTTCAATTAATTCAAAGTGGAAAGAAAAGAAGAACATGGGCGTCACCATTACCGGTACTAAATCAGGATTACTCGGATGCTTACTCAATTACTTAATTTTTTAATGCGAAGGATTCAAAGCTTTCAAAAGAATTCAGAAGAATTCAAAGTATTCAAAGAATACAAAAGTATTTAAACTTAAGTAATACTTAATTTTTGAATTCGAAGAATTAAAAAAGAAATTTAATTCAACAGAATTCAAAAGATTTCAAAGAATTGAAAATAATTCAAAATAATTCAAAAGTATTCAAAGAATTCAAAAGTCTTCAAAGAATCCAAAAGTATTCAAAGAATTGAAATTATTTTTAATTTTAGGTCGTTAGTTTTAATCTTCAGTATTACTTAATTTTTGAATTCGAAGAATTGAAAAAAAAATGTAATTAAAAAAAATTCGAAGAGTTAAAAAGAATTCAAAGCATTTATCAAAGAGTTAAATAGAATCCAAAAGAATTCACGGAATTTAGAAGAATTTACAAGAATTAAAAACTCTTCAAAGAATTCAAAAGAATTCAAAGAATTCAAAATAATTCAAAAGATTTCTTAGAATTTACGAAAGAGTTTAAAGAATTCGGAAGAATTCTAAAGAATTCTACAAATTCGAAGAATTCAAAGGATTTCAGGAGAACTCGAAGAATTCAAAAGACTTCTAAGAATTCCAGAAATTCGAAGAATTCAAAAGTCTTCAAAGAATCCAAAAGTATTCAAATAATTGAAATTAATATTTAATTTTAGGCCGTTAGTTTTAATCTTGAGTAATACTTATTTTTTGAATTCTAAGAATTAAATAAATTTTTTAAACTCAAAAGAATTCCAAGAGTTAAAAGGAATTCCAAAGAATTTAAAGAATTCAAAATATTTCAAAATAATTCACAGAATTCTAAAGAATTAGAAGAATTAAAAAAATTCAAAGGATTTCAGAAAAATTGAAAAGACTTCTAAAAATTCTAAAAATACAAAAATTCAAGGAATGAACCTCAGGTTTTGTGAATTAGAAGGTGGCAGCACATGTCTGGGAATATTTTTATATTCTAACATGCAGTCACTAGTCACATTACAAAATTCTAGCGTCGTTGCCGACTCAGTTCGTGCGAAACCGGCAGGTCGCTTCTCCCGGAAAATGCAAAGATTGAACCTGAGGTTTTCTAAATTAGAAGGTGGCAGCACATGTCTGGGAATATTTTTATATTCTAACATGTAGTCACATTACAAAATTCTAACGTCGTTACCTACTCAGTTTGTACGAAACCGGCAGGGCACTTCTCCCGGCAACCGCGAGGTGGCGCACGCATCTTTTTCTCCAGGGGCTTTCTTTTCTCTTTCTATCGCCACACGTTAGAAAAAGAGGTCCGTTCGATTTTCGACACGGTATCGAAGTCCCACTGCAGCCGCCATATGTAAATCATTTCTAATACAAGAGCTTCGAGGTGAGCATTGCAAATATTCAAAATATATACATTCAGCAATAATATAACAACTTTAATTGACCAGACAGACCTGCCCCATAATATTACCTGTTTTTTAAAAAAATTAGCACGATATTATAATTTCCCTCTTTTTAAATTGGCGGAAAATAATAACATGGGACAGTCGGTAATACGGTATACGTGACGTCATAATGTACTACATGCCCTTAAGGTCTACTCATGTGCCGCTTAGATCCTCTTATAATTATGATCCTTTTAAATTCCTATTAGGTCCCTTTAATAAAATGTTCAAAAAGTAATTTCGGATTATAATTTCCACTTAGGTTCCCCATTAGGTTCTCCACGATTCCTATTTAAATCCACTTGAAACTCGAACTGCAATCTTAGAGGCTTCTAAAAAGATCCTAATGATTCCTAACGGGTATTTTTACCAGGGATGACAGCCACTATGTTTTTTAATTTCTAACGCTAAAAAGTAAACTTATTGCAAGTACGGCATTACCTTCGAACGTACATTTTAACGTGCAATTATAATTGCAACAATTTAGATATTTATTTTGTTTCTTCTAATAATTGGAATTCGAGACTACTTTCATATAACTTTAGGGTTACGCTGTAGCGTAACGCTTCCCTGCTTAAAATAACAGATAGGATCCGATAGAGTCAGATATAAAGCGGGATAAAGATCCGAATAACCCATGTCGGATTTTATTCCGTCTCTATCTGTATCTCTTTCGGTTCGTAAAATCGTAAACGTGAAACTAGCGACTCTATCCGGATTTCAATCTCGATGACATATGGAAAATAGAATTTTATCTGGCCCTATGGGGAACTTTGTCGGAACATGCATTAAAATACTGTTTTCGTTAAAGCCCGAAGATGATTTCCTATCTGGCTCTAGCCGGCTTTCAAGCGAACATCGGAAATAGAAAGTTGAATTATATGCGCGACGGAACCTTATGCGGCCCTATCAGGAACTATGTCGGAACTTACATTAGAAGACCCCAAGTGAGAATTGCCAAAGCTGAAAATACGGCACAATATTGGCCCAATCACGGCAGCCAACAGTTGGCTATTGTTATTGGGCCAATCTCTGTGTTTCAATCGGCCAATTTCTGGGCCAACGACGGCGGCCTTTGTCGGCTTTTCAAATTTACCTACCTTCAGCCGAAGCTTGGCCCAGTATCTGCACTATACTAAGCCGATTGTCACATTTATTACGCCATCTCCTGTCGAAAGTAGAAAAGCCAGAGTTCGGCTCATCGACGGCATATTACTGGGACAAGTGTCACTTTTACTACGGAAAATCATTCTGAATCTTAGAAAACCAAAGTTCGGCACAGCATCGTCTCATTTCCGTGCCGAATATCTTATCTTCTCCGGCAAATCATATTTTCAGAAGAAAAGCCAGATTCTGGCCCAGCAATGGCTCATTACTAGTTCTAAATTTTTCTTTACTCCGGCAAAGCATGTTTTAAGTAGAGAAGCCAGAGTCCGGCCCAGCGACGCCATATTACTGGGCCAAGTGTAAGTTTTACTACGACAAATCATTCTGAATCTTAGAAAACCAGTTTTCGGCACAGCATCGGCTCATTGCCGTGCCAAATATTTTATCTTCTCCGGCAAATCAGTTTTTCAGAAGAAAAGCCAGATTCTGGCCCAGCAATGGCCCATTACTAGTTCTAAATTTTTCTTTACTCCGGCAAAGCATGTTTAAAGTGGAAAAGCCAGAATGCGACCCATCGACGACATCCCAAGTGCGAATTGCCGGAACTAAACACACGACCCAGGCTTGGTCCAATTTCGGCAGCCAAAGATCGGCTAATGTTATTGTATCAATATCGGCATTTAAATCGGCCCAGTGTTGTGCCCGTACTGGCTGCCTATATTGGCTATTCAAATTTGTCGATCTATCGCCGATGCTTGGCCCAGTGATGGCACATTACTGGACCAAGTATCAGTTTTATTACGGCAAACCATATTTTAAGAGGAAGAGCCAGAGTTTGGCCCGGACTCGGCGCACTGCTGTTCCCAACTTCGTCTTTACTCTGGCAAAACATGTTTTAATCGAAAAAGCCGGAGTCTGGCCCAGTGATGGCACATTACTGGACCAAGTGTTACTTTTACAATGGCAAACCATGTTTTAAGAGGAAGACCAAGAGTTTGGCCCGGACTCGGCGCACTGCGCCGACGCAGTGCGTCCGAAAAAAAAGTTTAACGGTTTCTGCCCGGGGCTACGAAGCCTTAAAATTTGTAATGGGTTTAAATTGTTTATTTAAAAGTTATTTCACTTATATTCATGTTAACAGTTAATTTATTTTACATCTACATGATGTCGCATACTAATAAAAAAATTATTGAGAATAAAGAGTTAAAAACATTTTTAATTTCAACTGCTTTGAGCTGTGGCTTATCAGGATGGGTTTTCCATCGACTTTCAATTCTGTAGGTATAGACTAATGGGTAAGACTCCCGCCTGCTAGGCGATAGATTCAGGTATAGATGTGGGTTCGAAACCCTGTAGCGATAGAAATTTTATTTGTAATATAATGTTTAAAAATGTAATATATGTATTCATCCTAAGCAGACCCATTAACATTTATAGTCAAAATACTCGCAATCAATTATTATTAATTTTTTGAATACCTTGAACCTTCAAAAATCAAAGTCGGCCCCACATTGTTGTCCAAGGTTGGGCCGACATCAACTTAATACATGGCCCATATATGGAACCAAATGTCGGGCCGACGTTGAGAAGTCAAAGGCGGTTGACCGTTATCATTTAGTTGGTTGGCCCGACCAGTAGCGCACAAAGTTGGACCGACCGTCCGACGGTTGGCCCAACCGTGGGCCGACGGTCAATTCGCACCTGGGTAGCGCAATGGTTAAAACTCCCGACTTCTAGGCGATAGATTTAGGTATAGATTTTTTTTTTTTTTTTAATTATTTCCGGTGATAGCGGCCAGAGTCTGGGCCAGAATTGGCCGCCAAGTTCATACCGGAGTTATCATTCCAGCAATGGCACGATATTGGCAGCCGATCGTCGGCAATATTTTTGCCGATACTGGGCCAGTGCTGGGCCGTATCTAACTTCGCACTTGGGTTACATTAGAAAACTGTTTTCGTTCAAGTCCGAAGACGATTGCCTATCTGTCTCTATCCGGCTTTCAAGCGAACATCGGAAATAGAAAGTTGAATTATTTGCCCGACGGAATCTTATGCGGCCCCATCTGGAAATATGTCGGAACTTAAATTACACGGAGAAAAATGGAGAAATATTTGTTATGAAGAGTGCTATAATTACATTATAGATTATTATGGTACTGGTGACTATAGCTCGAGTACAGGTACCCTTTCTAAACTGTTTAGTTGTGATTGCTAGATCACATCATTCCCATATCTATAAATGAGTGTTTAATAGACTAGTATAATTAAATGCGATATAGATCTTACTTTAGTTCATTTCAATACAGTACCTTTTGTAAAAGACACCTATTTGGTAAATCCTATTCAAAATATATTACTATGTATAGTTAAGGTTAGAGTAAAAATAGGATGCGTCTTGCAATGTCAAATATATGATTCGCTTAGAGATGCTGTTATAAGCCAATAACATTTGGTATATGAGCCTTCTGTGACTCAGTACCAGAAAGCTACCACCAATACCAGGACAAGTTATAGAGATTTAAAAAAAAAACATTGGGGGTTTATGATAAACAAAACACAAAATTCAAATATGACAATATGTTTTTTTTTTGTAAGATATAATTTATAAGATTTTTAAATAAAGGGTTGCAGAACAAAGCTAGATAACCGACATTTTTCGCAAAAATGAGCTTTTTGCATTAAAAATTATTAAAAAATCAAGTGCATGTTGTTTTTTTTCACATGCCGAACCTCTTATATTTCTTTAAACTTTTTTGTGACCATATTCTTCTTCCTTAAAGTTTTTAAATACTGTAAAATAATAATAATTATACTTCTTTTCAAAGAAAAAACTCTCAAATAAAACTAGTTGCCACACTGTTCGCATCAAAAGACCGTAATCAAATTTGTGTTCCCCGTGTTAAGAATATCTAAATCAGTGGTGATTAGGTATTCCAGTAGGTCATTTCCTCTTCAGTTGACGTCCGTGCTGCCCCAAAAATTATGGTGGGAATTAGCATCGCATACCAACAATAGAGGGATACCCCTCCTTCTTTCGTAGTTTGTTTTGGTTTTGCGTGTTCCATGTTGTTCCCACGAGAAGCTAGGGAAATAAAAGGTCCGCCCCTGTAGAGCCCCGCATGCAGGGGTAAGACTGAATACTCGGAGAGGTCGCCCGGTGTCCCCGAGAGGCCGTTAGGACACCTTCGTAACCCCTAGGTGCCAAAGTGCCACAAGCACGATCACTCTACGCTCATGGCTTAGGTGGGTGGTCACATTGAGTGAGACACCCAATGTTCAAATATCCGCTTGCAGCCCACCATAAAAAACGGAGGGCTGTTTTTTGGACGCGATGCGGGCCGCAGGTCATTCCTGTCCCGATTACAAAGCTGTAAATCGGTCCGGGAGGCGCCTCGACCCAGGAATCCAGAAGGCCCGTGTTGGCTAGGCTCTTTCACCCTTCTACCATACCGTAATCGCGCATACCAGGAGAGCCCGTTTGTAGGGTTCCTTTTCCTCTCATCCAGGAGAGCCCGTTTATAGGGATCCTTTCATTCATATCCATACGCATGCAGGCCGAGGTCCTTTCGACCCCAAAGCACCGCACGCTTAAGCCTCCCCACCAACTACAAGGTGTTACAGCCCCTAGGGGAGGTCTTGTAAGCATTGTCACAGAATAAATTCTCAAACGCAATTCATGGGGTAGTAAACCAGGTGGTACTAACGTTTTGAAATATTCTGGTAAAATCACCTCATGAACATTGCCATTATCACAATTTTCAGTGCAGTCAATACTTTTATATATTTTCTCTCTATCATTGTCCAATAATTCAACTTCAATGTCTGCATTTCTTTGTGAAATCACTCTTTCTGGCAATTCAATTAAATCATTTGTATCATTCATTTCACCATTGCCAATTTTCAACAATAAATCAGCAAATTCAGATTTCTCCGGCAAAGCTCTCATGTTTTCTGTCAATGTGAATTTTTGAAAATGTTTCCATAATCTACTATTCTTTATTGATAAATTAATCATTTCTGATCTTGTACCTTGTTTTTTTATTGGCAATACTTGTCTGAAATCACCTCCGAAAATAACTATCTTACCGTCAAATATAGAATTTAATCTTGTGATATCTCTTAGTGTTCTGTCCATGATTTCTAATGCATACTTCCGAGCCACAGGTGCTTCATCCCAAATGAATACTTCAATATATTTTTAAGATACAGGCCTTCTTTAGATTGAACCTTAAGAGATGATGATGAATCACTGCATAGTGGAACTGGTAACCCAAAAACTTTATGAACTATTTTTCCCATTGGAAGTAAAGTAGCAGCGATTCCTGTAAATGCCATATTACAAAAAAATTGTACTTTGCTTCCTAATAAATTCCAAAGAGTTGTGTATGCAAAAGTTTTGCCTGAGACTCCAGGTCCATCAATATATATATATACATTTGCAGTATTTTCCACTATAATCGTCTACTGCTTTTAATGCAGAATCAACAACATTCTTCGGCCTTAAATTTAATTTATGATATTTTTCGTCTGCAATATTAATTTCTTCATTCAAATTTATATCGTTTGCCGTGTAAAGAACATTATCTTCATCTTCTATATATCCAATAATCCTGTAAAATCAGTTAACTCAAATCCTTCTTCAGATAGCAATTTTTTATACTTCTATAAGCCTTATTTTGTGCATCAATATTTGCATGATTTCTTTTATAATCTTCTGACATTTGTTCCTTGAATTCATCCCAAAGTTCATCTGGATGTATTAGTCGACAATGAATCAAAATTCTAATAAATAACCGACGAAGTGTTTGAGGCATCATCCACACAATACCCTCTTCAATTGCTCTTTTCCATTCAGTATCATCCTCAATGAGTCCTAACGCTAAACAAGCTGAACTGAATGTTTCATGATTTACTCCATTTACTTTGTTTCTTCCTGTAAATTTGTTGTAAAATGTTTTGAACACTTTCCATCAATCAAACACCAGTCTCCGCAGGGTCCATGAATATTCTTTTGCATTATTATTCTATACAATGTTGTATTTACATCTTTATCAGGAATTTCTGCTGAAATATAACGATCCACACTTTCGGGTGTTAATATTTTTGAATTATCTTTCAATATAACCAGCAAATAAATGTGTGGTAATCCCCTTTTTTTAATTCTACAACATAAACGTACGATTTAACATCTCCGAATAATTTTTGATCAACAACTGTTGGCATTATATGATTAACTTTCCAAGCAAATACTCTCGTTACAATGTCGGGTCTATCTGCAGCAGTTTTATTATGCAGCAAATTTTCCTCAATTTCTTTCCATTGTGGATTACATGTCATTGTTATATAAAAAAATCTGGTTTACCATGTTTACTTACAATGGCCATGGAATCTTGATATTGTTGCATCATATTGCGAGGGGACCCGATAAATGTTTATGGTAATATAAGTATGGATTAAATTCATCATCTCTTATCGCTATTTTATTTTTTATAAAAGCTGCTCTTGAAATCGTATGATTTCTATTCCTTTGATGACTATCACAGCGAATCATATTAGTATTATAGCCTTGATTTCCATGAGTATTAAATAAGGGATATAGCCAAGGTTCAACATTAGGATCTAAATTGCTCACTAATTTCAATTCCTTAGCATATTTATTGAAAATAGTAACATAAGATTCTGGCATTTCACCTTCTGAATTTGTATTCAAAATAGCAGCTACCTCATTAGTTCTTTGAAAATTATATCTTCCTCGATCCTTTCCTTCCTTTAAAGTAAATAGTCATTTTAATTCTGGAATTTCTTCATTGTTTTTTCTTGCTAATTCTGTTTCTATATTAATAACTTCTGACATCATTTTATACGATTTTGTGAAAGCATTATACGTTCTCATTATGTTTTCTATTGTTCGTAAGATTTCTTCATCTAAATTTTCATTTTTATTCAGTCTATACTGAACTGATTCGTTAAATTTTTCCGCCAATTTAAAAAGAGGGAAATGGAAATATCGGGCTAATTTTTTTTTTTTTATAGGTAATATTATGGAGTTGGTCTCTTTGGTCAATTAAAGTTGCTATATTGTTGCTAAATATATATTTTCAATATTTGTAATATTCACCTAGAAGCTCTTATATTTCAAATTATTTAAATATGGTGGCTGATCAGATGGTATTTTCTTTTGCTAAGTACAAATGATTGGTGCATTTTCACTTGACCAAAAAAGAAGAAATTAGCAATGCAGTATGTAGAGATTTTACAAAAATTGGCAAAATATTATTTCTGATCGAAATGCAATAATTAAAACGTAGTGCAAGAGCGAGCTGATGGATAGCAGAAGTGTGTGTCTCCTAGCGCAAAAAGCATTTGGAAAATGATGACAGCGCCACGTTGAAGAATTTCAAACGGATTCAGAAAAATGGAAAGAATTCAAAATATTCAAAG
>CAKNWU010198679.1:0-13902 GCA_932072015.1 Andricus quercustozae | reverse complement strand
TCGTATTTTTGGTAGTAAATTAATCTTCTTGGCTTAAAATGATTCTGTTTTGGTTGAAGATTCAACTATTTTGTTAAAAATTCATTTTTTTAGGTTGAAAATTCATCTGTTTTGCACAAAAATTCGTCTGTTTAGCTTGAAAATTCAAGTATGTGGTAGGAAATTAAATAATTTGGTTGAAAATTCACATTTTTTGTTAGATATACAACTATTTCGTGAAGAATTAAACTATTTATTTGAAAATATAACTATTTAGTAGAAAATTACCTTTTGTATTGACTAATCATATTTTGGGGTTGAAAATTCATTTGTTTTGTGGATAATTCATCTTTTTGTCTTCAAAATTTAACAGTTTTGTTTAAAATTAATTTGATTAAAGATTCACCTCATTGTATGAAAATTAATTTAAAATTCCTTTGTGTTTGGTTGAAATTTAATTTTTTGATTTTTAAATGTAACTATTCTATTTTTCGTTGAAAATTTAATTTAAAAAAACCCATCTATCAAACAAGAAAAATTTTGTATTTTGTTGAAAATTCGACTTTTTTGGTTCAAAATTAATCTTCTTGCTTAAAAAAAAAAAATCTCTCTTGGCTAAAAGTGCAACTGTTTGGCCTAAAAGTAATCTGCCTGGTTGAGGAATCAACGATTTTATTGAAAATTCGTCTTTTTTGGTTGAAATATTAACTACATGTTTCGTTGAGGATTCTTCTAATTTAGTTGAAAATTCAGCTTTTTCATTGAAAGTTAAAGATTTTGTTGAATATTCATCGGTTTTGTAGAAAATTCTTCTTTTTGGCTTGGAAATTCAACAATTTGGTAGAAAATTAATCCGTTTGATTGAAAATGATCTATTTTGTTGAAAATTCCATTTTTTTTTTTTGAAAATACATACATCAAAATTTGTATTGAAAATTCGTGTATTTTGATAAAAGTTTGTCGTTTTTGGTAAAAAATTCAACTATTTGATTAAAAATTAAACTATTTATTTGAAAATTTAACTATTAGATAGAAAATTAAATTTTTGTTTGGGTCAGAAATAGTTCAAATTGGAAACGTAGTTTATGCTCGGCTCCTTATTATATCAAAGTACTTTTTTGTACAGTTTCAAAATTAAAAAAAAAAGGAATAAAGAATCTGATTTTAAACCCTGGAGGCAAAAACCTTGTATAATATTAAAAAATATTTGGGATTGCAAAGAAATCTAAAATGTATGGTGTGATTTTCAGGTTTCATTTAAAGAAGAGTTGATTAAAGAACTCAAATTTGTGATGCAGTTTAACCGATCAAGTAAGCCAGTTAGAAGAAGAGCACCTTCAAGAAGAAGTGGAATGAGTACAGCTGAGTGTGCATCGATTGCTACTTCAAATACTATTTTTGCAGACAGTGTATGTTAAAAAATTAGTAATAGTAGGCGCCGCAAGTCTACGAAATAGGGTTTCGTAACCTATTAAGACGTTAGTAAGGGCGTTCAAACCTCCCTCTCCCATACTTTCCCTCCCCTATTTCCCCTCTCTTCCAATGAATTCCCTTCACTTTCCCTACTACCCCTTCCCTAATTTTCCCTCACTTCCCCTCCTGGAAAAAGTAAGAAGGACGGACACTCAACCGAAACTACAAGGCAGGGATGTCCACGGAAAGAGCGAAAAGCTGTCACTCGTCAATCCCCTCTCTTACCGCCTTATGCAGAGAGCGAACGAGCGTGCGAGGTAAAGACACGGAGAAGCGCTTGGGGAAGGGGAAGAGAAGCGAGTCAGGGAATTGTGGACACCCATACTATAAACTATAAAGGTTTCTGCCCGAGGCTAAGATACGCTAAAAAGTGCATTTTTCTTTTCGCAAATGATATCATACATTGTAGGGTAAATTTAATTTATTTATAGTACATTAAGAAAGAATGACCTCTGGATGAAATTTTGTAGTAACCTCAAACCAATTTAGCACGGCCAAATTCAGTCGGTTAGAGGCTATTGTAAATTGATGAAACTGACTATTTTAAGGAAGTTCCATCTTTTTTTTGTTAAATACCAATGGTACAAAGAGCATTTTATTAATATAATTACAGTGTATTATGTTCCTTATAGGATTAAGTTTTTTTAATTTATATTTAAACCAACACGCACATAAAACATTTTCGTTTATAATATTTATTGTTATAGATCTTTATAATTTTATAATTTTGTTCATAATAGAATTTGTAATTTATCAACATTAAAGTAAAGAAACGTTCTTTCAGACCACAAAACGTAATTTTCATTTTTAGTATAATAATTATTTCGGCGCGAGCGGCACTACAAATCACTGTTGACTTTGAAACTTGATTACTCATTCAAAAATGTAGCGAGAAACTTGTTTTAAAAGCATTTGTGAAGCTTATGACATTCCGCGTCGAATGACCCCTAATAAAGATATTTCTAGAGTTTCAAAAAGAATACAGGACGTTACAAGTTTTTTAAAAAATTCAAGAATTTTTTCGAATATTGTACCACGACTTCAAGTTATGGCATGACCTAGGAAAGTTGTAGTTAAAGTCTGAAATTTGTACCACACAGTCTTTGAAATCTTATCTTTAATTTAAGCCAAAAAATCTTAAAAAATCCTTCACGGAGAAAAATGGATGGTCAGCCTGAAAATCTAGAGTATCAGACTGACTATATTTGAGTTTTAACTATGGGACAGCCCCTTAGGTGGTCAGGCGTACCATCCGCGAAGTGTCAAAATTTGATGTCCAGGTCTACTATCCCAGAATGTCAAGCTTACGATTCTGGAGTGTTAAAATTTGAAGGTTAGGTTTACTATCTCAGAGTGTCAAGTTAACGATCCTGGAAGTGTGAACTCGATTATCTTCGAGTGCCAACTTGATAATCAAAGAATATTCAGGTCGAATATAGAAAATGGTTAAATCTATTAAAGTCAAAATGATCATCTCTGTTAGTCAAAGCAACTATCGCTGCTAATCAAAACGACTATATTTTATAATTGAACCGCCTATCTCGAAGTGTCACATCTTTTTGTTTAATTATTAAAAAATTGATTTGGCCACATAACAGAAACATCACGTAACGTGGGCCTATCTCCAGTTACATATATCTTGTGTTATTAAAAACTGATTCTAGTATTTCAATAAAACGGAATGTATAACTGTAAATACCGACATTACCCAGATAGCAAAGTGCGCGCACGGTGCGACGCACGTGCGGATTTTCTCGCACGACGTGCGCGCAGGGGATGACACAGCTGCGTCCTCATATGCGTGACAGGTGTGTCGCACGTCGTGAGGGTCGCACGTCATGCGTGCCAGTGCGGGTATGGTGCGTGCACACATTTAGGATTTTTAGAGGGTACAGAAAATATTTGCATTGATATTTTTATATATTCAAAGTTTATTTCCTCGAAAACGGCGAAGACGCGGATATTACTGCTTTGGAAAATTCATACAAATTCATTTAAAAAAAAATGAAATTATAAAATAGAATAATAAAAATCCTAATTTGAAAATACTTTAATTTTAAAGGAAGATTGAAATGGTTTAATTGTGAAAGCTTCCAATTAGAAATCATATAATTTTCAACATTCTCGGGATGATTCAACTTTGAAGGATTATAATTTTAAATTATTTAGTTTCAGATTTCGAAGTTTAGAGAAAATAAACGATGACTATATTTTCTTGAAATTTTATTAAAGCATTAAACATTATTTTAGAGGTACAGTTATAGCCAGGTGTCAAAAGTCATTGCCAAATTAATTGATATTTTGAGTAAATAGTTTTAGCAGAAATCCTAGTTTTATATACTTACGCCAAACGCCAGTAGAATAACGCCGCAACAGATCCCGATCAGATTCTGTATTGTATAATCAGTATTTTAAAATGGAAGACTTTATTATGTTATACGCATAATTTAAAAATTGCTTAAAATTTATTTTTTAATAGTAATTTTTTCATATTAGAAGTTTCTTCAATCTAGTTTTAAAAATAATTATAAAATTGAAAAATAATTACTAAAATTATGATTAAAAATTGATAATTAGGTTTATATTTGTATTTCTTTATTCCAATAACCCAACAATTACACAAACAATTAAAGGGTTACATTTTCTGACAGCTGTTACATTCTTAGATTTTATCCTATCGATTCAACACACATCCCCTATTTCGGTGACACATTTTTTTAAATCTATTTTCAGTAAATAATTCAGTTTTTAGTTGAACATGTATGTATCGGTATAGTAAGTGACAAGGTTCTATCTCGGATATGTGGATAGAATGTCGCTAGCTTGATAGCGAAATTTCTAGAACCAGCAAATTAACATATAAATTGGATCGGTATATCAGCACTCTCTACAAATGAAGTTTATTTCTATCCGCTTATCTGAGATAGAACCTTATCACTGCGTCGCAAAATATAAAGTTCCAATTGAACTTGAATTTCAGATTCAAACTAAGGCTAAATTGTCAGTTGCAAAATGAAGGTTAAAAGTATAATTGAATTTTAGATTATAATTAAGATTATGTTTTGCAAGAGACAAAACGCACTTGTTCCTTGGACTTTGAAATAATATCTTGCAGCATGGAATTTGAAAGGTACTAGTGTATCAAATAGAATTTATATGAACAATTGGAAACTTCTTGACTTTACAGCGAAAACAAAAAATTTCAAACTGTATATTCTCAAATATAACCTTTTAAGCTGGAACCAAGGAGTTAGTGCTTTTTTGTTTCAACAAATCGAAGAGAGACAGAAGCTTAATCTATTAAATTTAATACATAACGAAGACAATTAAATAATGTTTTCTGAACAATCAAAATTGCATTTTAATAAATATTTGTTTGTAAGAATTAAGATCTGATCAATATGTTTTCGCTGTCTACGCATTTCATGGCAACAATTGAATAAAAACTATACTTTAAATAAAGTCCTCGAGATTTCGGTTTGTGTTTGAGAGACACAGAAAAGAGAGCTGGAACAAATGGATTCCGTCTTTGAATATAGGTCCGTTCTGAAAAGAACAAAACTCATAAGTGACGAAAGAGAGTCTGGATTAGTAATTTGTTTTCATGGTTGTTACTCCAATTCTACAGCTAGCAAATCCAAAAGTGTTTTACTAGGTTTCTGAAATAGAAAGGCATAGGGAGATAATTAAGGAGAACTTACCGAATTTTCATGAAGTGCAAGGTTTGCACTAAAGCTAGTTGAATGACCCAGATGTATGTTGCACTCAGATCAGAGCCAACGTAAAATCTCCCAAGTGGATAGAGACAATTCATGGCGCTCCGGGGGAATAAATAGAAGACCCATGGATGATGTTTTAGTCCGAATGAGATCAATATAGATTTACTCTGAAAAGAATAAAAGTCGTAAGTGACTGGTGGGAGTTTGGATTAGTAATTTGTTTTCATGGTTTTTGCTCCATTAAAACAGCTAGCTATTGGGAGACAATTAAGAAAAACTAACCAAATTTAGATAAAGTTGAAGACCCGTACTAATGCTAGTTGAATGACCCAGCTGTATGTTGCACCCAGATCTGACCCAATTCAAAACGTCGCAAGTAGATAGAGGAAATTCATGACGTTCGGGAGGATGAATAGAGACCCATGGATGATGTTCTGATCCTAACGAGTTAAATGTGGATCCATTCTAAAAAGAATACAACTCGTAAGTGATTTGTAGTGATTTGGATTAGTAATTTGTTTTCATGGTTGTTGAGCCATTGAAACGACTCGCAAATCCAAATGTGTTTGACTAGCTGTTTCAAGTAGACAACAGGTATTGGGAGATAATTAAGAAATTACCGAATTTTGAAATAGCGGAAGGCATCGTACTAATGCTCGTTGAATGACCCATATACATATAGCTCCCAAATAAGAACCAAGTCAAAACCTTCCAAGGAGACAGATGAAATTCATGGCGTTCGAGAAGAATGATTGAAGCCATGGATGATGCTCGGGTCACAAAGAATTGAATGCGGATCCGTTCTGAAAAGAAAAAAACTCTCAGTAATTCGTTTTCATGGCTGTTCTTCCATTGAAACAACTATCAAATCCAAATGTGATTTACTAGGTGTTTCAACTAGATAACAGGTATTGGGAGATAAGTAAGGAGAACTTACTGAATTCTGATAAACTGGAAGGCTCGTACTAATCCTGTTTGAATCACCCAAATGTATGTTCTATTCAGATCAGAGCCAACGGAAAACTTCCATGTAAATACAGAAAATTTATGGCGTTCGGGAGGATCAGTAGAGACCAATGGATGATGTTCTTGCTCCAATATATTGAATTTGGATCGGTTCTGAAAAGAATAGAACTCATAAGTGACTGGTTGGTGTTTAGATCAGGGGTATCAAGTAAAAAGGTATTAGCAGATTATAATTAATGAGAACTCACCGAATTCGGACAAATAGGAATCCTCGTATAAATGCTGATTGAATGACCCAGATGTATGTTGGACCAAAATGTATGTTGCACCCAGATGACAGCCAATGCAAAACCTCCCAAGTAGATAGAGAAAATGTATGGCATTCGAGAGCATTCTTGTCCCAAGAAATCGTATGGCGGAATGTAACGAGTAGTCATAACGAGCCTCCATGAACAGATTTCCGATAGGCAATGATCAAGACTTGGTAAAGAGTCTTGAATAACAAATAAATCAACTGGAAGGCCGATGCATACTGAAAACTTGCATATTCCGAAGAACGATGCAACTCTCCTGGTTATTGATGTATGCCCCTTGACTTGACAGAGTGTTCTTGTCGACTCTCGATTCCCCAGTTTTTTAAGATTCATATCCAGTGTCTTCGTCCTTGAAGTTTTAGTGTAGAGGTCAATTTGTGATAATCCAGCTTGACAATCATTCAGACTCTATTAGGATCCTTCTTTCTTCTGAATTTAGAGGATTGTGTGTAATTCTCGACCTTCGGAACTCCAGCTTGTAAATTCGTATCCTTAGTATCTCTCTCTATCGATCTTAAAGTAGGAATATAGTTATCTTCCAGCACTCCCGTTCTTCATGATTTGGACCTTCCAGAAACTTTAGGCTGGTGTGGTTATCAATTTCAGGCAGTCCAGTTTTTCGGTCTAGGTAATCATATGTATTCCTCTAGGATACTAAAGGACGGGTGAAGTTGCTGATTTTTGATACCCTGCCGTGTCCAGATAGTAACTTCCTCTTTGATATTGGGAATGTAAGGTGCAGCTGTCTACTTATAACACTTAGACTTTCAGAACTTTGAAAACCTAGTATCCTATGCCTTGTGCTATTATTAGGTGGAAATAAGTCCTGATCCACAGTTTCCTACTCCATATTCGATTAGTCAACAAAAATTTAACTTTATTCGCCTTATTTTCGAAGGTTGCTTCTTCCTTTCTTCCCGCGTCTCAATACAATAATAACGTTTTACAATAAAGACTTTGATACACAATCGAATATAATCTTGACGACATAAGTTGTCATCTTCAATACCTCAACATAGGCTAAAAACTTGAGAATTCCTTCTTAAGTAAAACTGGTAATCACGTCGCTTTTTTTACAATTTAGCATGCTCAATATGTAAGCATTTCATACTTCGTTACTTGTAGGTGATACGGTAAAGAAATCATTCAAATTATTTGTGTCACAAAGAGTAATTTTATAGCGTGAAACAAATGAATTCCTAGTTCCGAATAAATACATACCAATATAACCAATTAAAAATTTGATATGCATCTATCGCTATGAAAAAGTTTGTAAAACATCTTTAATAAAGATAGAATCGTAGATAAAAAAAGTCCGGAACGTCAAACATTTGACTTACACACTAGACCAAAGCATCCTCATGTGTTTGTAATTCAGAACGTTCAAATAAACAAAATTTTGGACTGAGTTTTCGTAAAACTAGAAACAGTTTAAAACTATTGGTTCATTACAATGATAGTAATACAATCATAGAAGAAACTTATAATGCATAGTTTGATTCATCACGGGAAAAATATTTCTAGATAAAATGGAAGTTGGGAAATATATTTTGTTCATTTGAAAGTTCACATGTTTAGGTATATAACATCAACTATGAAATAATAATATGTATAAGTTGTCGTCTTCAAGGAAGTTTCACGCATTTTCACACTTGTCATACGTTATGCTAGGGAACAGCTCCACTCTCTTAATTTTCAATAGAATAGATCATATATATGATAACCGCAAAGTAGTAGTGCTGCTCAATATTAATATTTGTTTAATAAAAAAAAAGCATTCTATGTAGAAGGGGGCATCCAAAAACCTCAATTTTATTACATTTTTAAACAATCTAACTTTCTTGAAAATATATTGCAACGAATATCTCAAGAACAAAAAACTCCGAGCAACATACTGCCGACAAAATACACTTTCTATAACATAAACAATCTAGTCTTGATGAGGCCTGATGCACAAAACGTCAAAATTTGTTCCAAAATAACCTATAGCCGACAATACTTAATAGATTTCAAATTCTTTTTTGAATTCTTATAACTAAATTGGAATGAAAATAATTATGGCCGATTAAGAATGGTTTTTTCTTGCACTTCTGTGTTAACAAATAAAGTAAAAAATGGTAATTTTCACCAATTTTAAATGTATAACGTTTGCCAAATGCGAACTTGCCTGTCGGGTAGATGCTAGTGAAGATAATAATAGAAAACATAGTTAATCATCTATTAATGACAGTTACTAAACAAATTGACCACTAACAAAGCAAAATTAACCCGAATATTACTTAAGAAAAGCTATCCATTAAAAAAATCCGTAACTAAATTATCTGAATGGTAGATTCATGGTTCCTTAACAAAGCTTAATTGCTGTGAGATTTTGATTCCTATCATTGTTTGCCAGTCTTCGAATTTTGAATTAACCACACATTATTAATTTTCTGAATTTTTTTGTACAAATTTTGTGATTCGTGGTATGGACATAAGCCAGAACTGCAAGATAGTTGAAACCGGGTGGAACTTTGAGGCCTTTCATTGTATTCTAGTTTACAAATTTGAAATTTTCTGGTTCATAATGAATCTAAATTTAACCAGTTCATTGATCGTTTACAATGCGAATTACTTTAGCGGAAAATTTGTATGAAAGTTAATTTTCCTCTCTCATTGAATCTTTCAATTTCCTCTGGACATTTTATCAGTTATATTTATTATCAATCATAATGCCTATGAAAAGTTAATTGAATTGTCGCGTGCTTGAACTTCTGTTGTACAATCAAAACAGTTGTTACTTGGAACATTCGTATTTTTTCAAATTATAAAATTTGATGCCAATAATTGTAAATGGAAATTGTTATGAAAGTGAATGATTCTAAGTTATATCACTCAGAGATTTTCTTGTAATCTGTGGAAAAGCATCAATTAAATTGTATCAAAATATGCCTGTACGTAGCGCACCTGACTGGAACTTTGCTGGTGAACTTTCCTTGTTCTCTCTCTGAAATATTCAAATAAAGAAAGGGTGTCCATGCTCACAAATCTCTATCATCTCGGAGGCCTTTGTGAAGAAACTCTAACTTCCTAGGAAAGAAGCGTATGTTTTACTGTCTTACCCTGGTGATGTCCATGCTTCGCACACTTTGGGAAGATTTCTCTGTGTCATACTTCGGGCGGCTTTTCTCAGTCAATTGTCATTCAGTCTCTACTCAAGTTTATTTCAAGTCTCACGAATTAATAAGGTACAGGTTTATCGTCTTTGTGTCTCATCAATCTCTTTCAGTCCACTAAGCTATTTTCAGAGCTATCCGAAACACTAATAAAAATAAAGAAATCTAGACAATTCTTTACAACAAAACAGTCCAATTAGTTTGGAAAAAGTAAACCCGATACTTTAAAGAATTTAATTTTCAACCAGGATTGCGTAAAAAAGTGTGTACGAAACAGTCTATTTATAAAATTTGAAATGGTATTTTAAATGAATTACTACCGTGAAAGTGTTTTGTTTGGTATCATCCGTGGTCTGGTTGCATACCTGAAAAAAATGTGAATTAACAACAAATCATTATGGTATAATAGGTGTACCATGACCGTTTCCTAGCACAAATTAATGATATCCCACTTCTGACACCAGAAGTTACACCACGTTTTTCAATCATCGAATTAATATTCCACGCGTTCGCTTGTTTGAACGTGACAGTAATTTTAGAGAAGAAGTAGAGAGTTTGCAAGTGAATAGATCTGTATTATCTACGTTGCGATCATGTATAGATGGGTCAAATGTCAGGGGCATGCGCACTAACCTTCGTGAGCGAGGACCACGAGGAAAAGCGGAAGCTCCTGACCAGGCTGGGTCAACTGTGTCAACTGTCAACTAGAAATGGCAAATTTTTAGAACTTTGGCGCCGGGACTGAGAGAAAGTGAGGGGTGCGACATTAGTTCCCCTGCCCATCGCAGATGGCGCAAACTTGTGTAATGAGCGAGTGCGCAGCAAATTGTTTGTTGTCACTTGCTGTCACCTGATGATGCACATGTGGCATTATTTTTTTCCACTGAAAATAAAGGCAAAATGAAGTGAATGAGCAGCTTACAATTGGAAATAGAATGCTAATTATCTATAATTTCTTATTTGATTTATTTTGCTGTATTGATCCAGGCTATAATTAACTAATTAATTTACGTGACTAATTGTTATTATATTTATTAGTAATTGGTTGATCAGTTTCATTAAATTTAAGTGTCTTTTACCTTGCATAATAACATTCATTTCATTAAATGAAAAACATCGCGGCGACGTCTGGTGGCGCGCCAACGTGCTGACCTGAGGCTCTATCCCTTCCTCCCAAGAACCATGCGCACTTCGATCCGGTTCCCTTCCGGGAAGACGGAAGCAGCCGCTTTATATTCTTTTATTCGTTGCTTTACGTTGAGACCGGTTGGTCGAATTTGTCTCGAGCTTGCACAAAAATTAGAAGGAGAAAAAAAGAAAAACCAAAAATGGCAACAGGTCGAGGTTCTTGAAGAAGCGGAAGGCGGCTGCCAGGTTAGTAACTTTTTCTCAATGGCTTTGTTCAATTTGCTTCTTAACATCTAGTTTATGAAAATTTCTCAACTGGTAGGCAAACTGTACGAAGAAATCTATACAAATTAAATTACGATGAGTCTAAATAGACCATTAAGCCCTAACCGGATTTTCCTGATTCAAAGGCTAAAAAGGATAACAATAATCCTGTAATTATTTTATATACGATAAATTATAAATAATTTTATAATAAAAATTTTTTAATTTAAAAAGTATATAAATTTAATTAATTTGAAACATTCAGAAAGGAGATAAATAATAAATAAGAATAATTAAGGTTGCCACCCAAGCCGGCGTAATGAGATGCAAGCAAGATATCATTTGAGAAGTTTGAAAGACGTTGTGGGCAGTTTATCTCCAACGCATGCCGAGTCTCACGATGTCGTTTCTGACGAGGATGAGGAAGCCGAAATCCCAAGACAATCAAGCTCAGAATCAGAGCAAGAGGAGGATGATCCCAGCTTTGTTCCGGAGGATGAAACTGTTGAAGATGATGATTTCACGGAGTCAGAAATGCAGAAAACCGCGAAAAGCAAGTCGAAGCGGTACGAACAGTCTAGTCGTGGGCGACCTCAGAACATTCTTAGGGGAAAGAATGGCCATCGTTAGTATCCAGAAGCACCGGAGAGGCGAGGACGACCTCTTGCTAGGAATATTGTTTCACACCTTCCGGGACTCATCGGAGCGACCAGGAAAGCATCTTCTCCTCTTCAGATATGGCAGCTACTGTTTACTGATAAAATACTCGAAAAGATAGTCATTCATACCAATCAGGAAATTGTTCGTCAACGTAATCGTTTGACAACACGAAGGTCTTCACAAGACGAGGCCACAACAGATGAGGCCCACCAAGAACAGTCTCAAAGAAGAGTACGTCAGACGTGTCACGGAGACTTAACACTGCATGAATTGAAAGCGTTCATCGGGCTGCTGTACTTTTCTGTTCTCCACAAGGCTAATAATACAAATTTGGAATTATGATGGTCAATCCAATTCAGGTACAGAGAATGAGAAGCTTGCTCTAATTCGCGAAATCTGGGAGGACTTCATTCAAAATTGCAAAGCGTATTATTCACCTCACGAATATTGTACTATCGACGAACAACTTATAAGTTTCAGAGGTCACTGCCCTTTTATTTTGTAAATGCTGGCAAAAACTGATAAGTATGGGATAAAAATTGTCATGATGAACGATGCTCGAACATACTATATGGTTAATGCGATTCCTTATGTTGGTATGGTTCAAACTGAGCTTTTAGAACTAGTTCCTTCGTATTATGTACGTGAAATTTCGAAGTCAATCCATGGTACAAACAAGAACATAACGTGCGATGACTGGTTTATGTCCATTGAATTAGTCAAGAAAATGGCCAACGAATTTTCATTGACAATGATAGGCACGAACAAGAAAAACACGCGCGAAATTCCGCCTCCGTTTAAAGTTGCAGGGAATGTTGGCACATCTCAATTCGCTTTTGACAAAGATATGACATTAGTGTCGTACACGCCGAAGAAGAACAAATTTGTTCTTCTGTTATCTGCAATGCACTCGACAGCTGAAATTAATACTGAAACTAGAAAGCCAGAAATCATAATGATGTACAATAGCACAAAGGTGGCACGAATACTCAACGGCTCGAAATCGCTCCGTTGGCCAATGCGTATATTTATGGCAATGTTAGATCGCAGCGGAATTAAAGCATTAATTTTACATAATTTTAATGTATCAAACGAAAAAATGTCTCGCGACAAGTTTATCATGAATTTTGATAGACCCGATTTGCGAGCACCTGCTGCAGCACCACAGCTTCGTCGAGATCTGCGAAAAACATAGATCTTTTGCATGTCAGGAATGCGGACCTTCATTTGATTAAATTTTCATGCTCTCAAGAGAATTTCCTATTTTTAATTAAATTTAGTTTACAGAAATCTTAAATTGTATTGAATAAACGATTATTATAAGATTATTATATGTATTTACTAAGATTTTGTGACTTTTCTCCTCGTTTTCACATTTCTGCTCTCTTATGGAATTGGTAATCTTCATTCTGCTTAATAAATACACTTATTGAAAAGAATATGTTCAAAGTTTTTTTCGATCTTCCATATGTCCTCTTCAAACCCCCATATTACCTTTTGCAATTAAACAAAACATGGGGATATGGCATTTTTGGTTGTAAAACACGATTTTTAACCACCCTTTATAGTTTTTTTTTCTTAAAATAATTGAGTTTTTTGTATCTTAAAATTATTCAAAATGATCCAATAAATCTTAGCTATATTTTAAAGATCCTAATAAACATTTCTAAAAAAAAAGTATAATCGGATATACTGGGGCGTCACAATCATCACGCGAAGGTGTCCGGGTCTCACGGACCAATGTATACCGGTTCGTGTAAGTTAAATATATGTGTCCGGTTCTAGGGTTAACATTTTTAGGATTGATTATTTTCTTAATTTCTAAAATTATTATAATCTCATTCAATTTAGGGAAAGTTGTTCACTTACTCTTAAATTTTAGGTTTATATACATATATACGATTCAACTTACCTGGGCGTATCCTCGATTGGCTATTTAGAAAGTTTTTCACGTCCATGTTCATAGAAATCATAAATATTTTTGGAAGAACTAGTTCCTTTTGAATAATATTTTCAATAAATTCTACTTTGGAAATTCGCCATTTCCACAGCACTAGATCTCTCTGTTACAATATTGTAAGAATAAATACAAAATGGTGGGGACCAGAGCTAAATGAATCAACCAATTATAGGTAAAATAACAGTTACTTAGGTCAGTGTAGGACAGCCAGACTATATCATTAGTTACAAATCATATTCTTTATTACTTAAAAGAATGATTTCATATAAAGCACTCTTTTATTG
>CAKNWU010198674.1:0-14700 GCA_932072015.1 Andricus quercustozae | reverse complement strand
GACCCCCTTTCCAATATCTCATGGAAGGCAGGAAAACACCCCTGTGACTGGTCACAGAAATAACTTAGGTCACACACGATCCCCTTTCCAACGTCTCATGGGGGACGGGAAGGCACCCCTATGACTGGCCACAGAAATAATTTAGGTCACATACGACCCCCTTTCTAACGTGTCATGTGTGACTTCTGTGATTTTTAATATTTAATGTCCACCCAGCTTTCCAGGAATTTTTCATACAATTAAGTCGCACCGCTGAACATTTTGAAGTATTTCTGTGATTTTTCATATTCATCGTCTATTTTCTCGAAAACTATCAGTCTTAGTGTAAAAACATATTCAACATAAAATATGCATTTTAAAAAGATCTACAACTTTTGTATAAAGCTTTTTTGTAAATTTTTCTATTTACTGAAATAAACGGAAAAATATGAAATTTTTATAGATTTTAGGGGTTTTGACCTTGAAAATCGAATTTGCGGGTATTTTCACTATCATATTCGTGATTAGCGCGTTAAAATACATAGGTATACGGAGTTTCAAATTAATCGGAGGTAAGCGCTTTTCGGAACTTTATCCATATTTTTTAATTTTGAAAAAAATCAGACGTTATTTTCTCATAATAAAAAAATTGTTGGGGTGCCTACTTATTAAAAAATAAATAAGACTTGAAAATGCACCCTTTTGAAGAGATTTTTAAACTAAACATTTATTCTGTTCTTTCAAGCACTCCTAATTTTCAATAGTTCTACTTTCAAATTTATCTGAAGTTATACGATTTTATTCGTTCTATAATAATGACGAAGCATTAAAAAGTTTTAAAAAGCTTGAAAAAGGTCAGAGGTTTAAATGGTTCAATATATAATATAAACGCTATAAATTTGAAATTAGGCTACTTTTTCATGTTTGAACTACAATTATTATTCAATTTTAAACGTTATAAATTACCATTGTGAAAAATAAATAAAATATTTTAATTAATTTATATTTTAAAACAAAAAGGTTTGTATACTTCAATCTAAATGCAGCTGAAAACAATAAATTTAAAATGCGTTGAATTCAAGATATATTTCTAAAAGAAAACTGAAGCAGACGATCGACTTTCACAAGAAGCGACTAAAGGTAAGAAAGTGACTCGCTGGCTTGCAATAAGCATTAAAAACGGTGTATTTTCACATTTTTAACGTTTTAATTTAAACTTTTGACTTTTTCAGGTTGTAGCAATTTCCAATGCCAGAATTGGTTATTTTTGACCTAACCGGTATCTTATAACAAAAATTGTGAAAATTTAAAAAATAACCCTACATTATGAAAATGAGGTAAATTTTAACGTTAAAATTGAAGTTGTCAAATTGAGACCTCAAAAATTAAAAATTTTTACAATTAGTGTATTTTTACATACCTAGAGGTAAAAAAAAGTCTACCTAATTTTTTCGAATTTTAATAACTTGTGATTTAAAAAATGTACATATAATCAATTTTTTTTTATTAAATACTGCAGGCAAAAATCTACAAGATCCAGGTTTCGAATTTATAATTACAGCAAATTTTTGGAACTTTTAGGGACAATTGAAATGTCCCGAAAATGAAATTCCCAACTCTGTTGAACTCTCGAATAATAAAATTCCCGAACAGTTCATAATATTACCGAATTTTAAAATTCCCAAAAAATAAACTTCCAGACATAAAATTGCCTAATTATACCCAGTCAGAATGGTGACGTCGATCAGATGTCGAAACCGTCGTATAATGGTCGAGTCGAAATTACCGTCGAAAAATTGGTCGGTTTTCGACTATGTTTTTTATGCTACAGAGATACTTTGTAAATGATCATTTACTGTAATGTAAGTGATTTCATCCAAATTTGTTGCAATTTACAGGGTTCAAAAATCAACGTCGAAGTGACGTCGATTCGACCTCTTTCAGGCGAATTTTATACTCTATAATCTGATTCCTGCATGCAATGTTATAAAACCTGCGCTAACATCTGAACTATTTTATGACGAAACCTAACCTTTTTTTGACATTTTCACTCATCCAAATCCAGCCTATCGTGGATGTGACATTTTACTATCGTAGCTCAATGCAATTAATATTTATTCCAAAATTATTTATTGTTGAATCAAATAAAAATTATTTACTTTTAATAACCAAAATAGTGAATCAATTATTTTTCCGGGTTACAAAATATTTCAATATAAATGTTTATCATTTAAAATTACATTTATATTCAAAGTTCTTTTAGAATAATTCAATTTATTTGTGCAATTAATTTTTCGCTCAGCATGAACACAACGATGGTATATTTCCAATTATATTTCGTGAATAAAAATTCTAATTTTATCATTAGTACTCCCAAATGCGAATTGCCAAAGCTGAAAATATGGCACAATATTGGCCCAATCACGGCAGCCAACAGTCGGCTATTGTTTTCGGGCCAATATCTGTGTTTGAATCGGCCAAGTTTGGGGCCAACGACAGCGGCATTTGTCGGCTTTTCAAATTTACCTACCTTCAGCCGAAGCTTGGCCCAGTATCGGCACTATACTAAGCCGATTGTCATATTTATTACGGCATCCCGCTTCGCAAGTAGAAAAGCCAGAGTCCGGCCCATCGACGGCATATTACTGGGACAAGTGTCACTTTTACTACGGAAAATCATTCTAAATCTTAGAAAACCAGAGTTCAGCACAGCATCGGCTTATTGCCGTGCCGAATATCTTATCTTCTCCGGCAAATAATATTTTCAGAAGAAAACCCAGATTCTGGCCCAGCAATGGCCCGTTACTAGTCCTAAATTCTTCTTTACTCTGGCAAAGCATGTTTTAAGTGGATAAGCCGGAGTCCGGCCCAGCGACGCCATATTACTGGGCCAAGTGTCAGATTTACTACGGCAAATCATTCTGAATCTTAGAAAACCAGACTTCGGCAGAGCATCGGCTTATTGCCGTGCCGAATATCTTATCTTCTCCGGCAAATAATATTTTCAGAAGAAAAACCAGATTCTGGCCCAGCAATGGCCCATTACTAGTCCTAAATTCTTCTTTACTCTGGAAAAGCATGTTTTAAGTGGAGAAGCCGGATTCCGGCCCAGTGACGCCATATTACTAGGCCAAGTGTCAGTTTTACTACGGCAAATCATTCTGAATCTTAGAAAACCAGAGTTCGGCACAGCATCGGCTCATTGCCGTGCCGAATTTCCCAAGTGCGTATTAACGGAATTGAACACACGGCCCAGGCTCGGTCCAATTTCGGCAGCCAAAGATCGGCTAATGTTATTGGGCCAATTATCGGCATTTTAATCGGCCCAGTGTTGTTCCCGTACTGCCTGCCTATATTGGATATTCAAATTCGTCGAGATACCGCCGATGCTCGGGCCAGTGATGGCACATTCCTGGACAAGTATCACTCTTATCACGGCAAAGCATGTTTTATGAGGAAAAGCCAGAGATCGGCCCAGACGCGGCGCATTACTGTTCCAAACTTCGACTTTACTCTGGCAAAACATGTTTTAATAGGAAAAGGCGAAGTGTGCCTCAGTGATGGCACATTACTGGACCAAGTGTTACTTTCACAACGGCAAACCATGTTTTAAGAGGAAGAGCCAGAGTTCGGCCCAGACTCGGCGCACTGCTGTTCCAAACTTCGTCTTTACTTTGGCTAAACATGTTTGAATAGGAAAAGCCGGATTCTGGCCCAGCAAAGGCGCATCACTGGGCCCAGTGTTACTTTTACTGGGGGTGGAAATTTCCACATTCCGCCGGAGTTCACCACCGGCGTAGTACTGGCCCAGTACTGGTCACCAGTGCAGACAATCGGTCATTCGCCCAGTACTGGCTAACGGCTCGCTCCACGATCGGCGCAGTACTATGCCGAGAGTATAAATATTTAAATATTTTTTAAAATACGTTTAAAAATATGTTTCATGTGTTCTAAAATGTCTGAGAACTATAAATACAACTGTCACGAATACAACTTTTTCCTACTTTTTTTCTTTTAAGAAAAAAATTCTAATGTCCATCTTTATGTAAAATTGTAAATGTTGAGAAAAAATTACATTTTATGTCAATCTTAAACGTTATAAAATGTTCTAAAACACCTAAAAACCAAACCTTACACGAAAGTTTAAAAAAATTTGTTATTAAAAAATTATCAAATTTCTAAGTTCCGTCGTTAAAAATTTCATATGTTCATAAAAAATTACATTTCCTGTCATTGTAGAAAGTTGTAAACTACTCTAAAACCGCGAAAAAACTAAATATTACATGAAGAAAAATTGTAATGGATATAAATTATTTATTTAAAAATTATTTTCTTGATGTTTCTGTTAACAGTTCGTATATTTTACATTTCCATAACGTCGTAAAATAATAAATATTTTATTAGAAAAAGAGAGTTAAAAATTTGGTGTTTTCACTTTTTTGAGCTGTATCCTATGAAGAAGGCTTTTTCATCGAGTTTCAACTCGTAGGTTTAACACAATGGTTAAGACTCCCGGCTGCTAGGCGATAGATTTAGGTATAATGTAGGTTCGATACCCGGTAGCGTTAGAAATTTTATTTGTAATATAATCTCATGTCATCATTAAAAAGATGTCGATCAAATTATTCATAGTGTTTTTCATTCGTGGAAACATAAATGGGATCCTGATTGGGATCCCATTTTAGTTTTCATAACTACTGCACTCATTTTTGTACCGTCGTAATTATATTAAATTAGACGTCGAAATGATTAATAATAATACGTCGATACGGTTATCAATTCGACGTCAATACGACGTCGATTTGGGCGACATAATATCGTCGAATCGACGAAAATATAGATGACTTTTCGACATCAAAAACCGACGTTGATTCGACGTCTAATCGACCATTCATTTCTGACTGGGTAAAATATCCGAACTAGGATATTCCATAATTATACTATTCCAGAATCTTAATAATTAAAATATTGTTTCCTAACAAATATTATTTATTAAATTAATAATTAATAATTTATATCAAAGAAAGTTTTGTTAAAAATTTTTTTTTTTTAAATCATTGTTTGAATTTCAATTAAAAATAATTCTACATAAATTGTATAAGTAAATTAATGATTTCTCAAACTTCAGATCTGTACAAATCCTATGTATTCTTAAATGCACTCAAATTTCGGTTTAGTCTAGAAATGAAAATTAAACTTCAAATTACAAGAAATAGTAATTCAAAAAATCATATCCATCATTCATAGAAAAACATGAATGTATTAGAAATTATAATATTTAACAAATATAAACATAATTATCTTCTTGAGAGTATGACTCTCACAATTCAGTTTAATTAGTAGCATCATATCAGTGCTTCTATCATTATTTTTTCCAAATATTTATTTTCGGTGCGCCTGGACTTTGTGATATTTATTATTATATTCGAAAGTGCAGTGTTTATGAAGCGATCCATATCAGACTTTCCTAGCCTTAAAAAAATGTTCTACTGCTTTACCGTCAAATTTTACAAAGAACGAGATAACCAGCGCTCGACTTCGTAGTACGGTGAGGGCAGCACCTCGATATGACAGAAAACGTGATGACCTATATATATAGTTCTCCCACTCTGACAGCCCGTACCGCATCTAGCTTTATAATATCTTTGGGTAAGACTAGATGCGTGCGACACCGACATTAAAAGTGAATACAAATACTTTCCCTTCGAGGTGGGAAATTCAAATTCGCAAAGTCGAAGCACGGGCAATTAAAATAGCGTGCCACGAGTGTGCTACACATTTCAGTAGACTAAAAACCTGATGTACTATCTGGAAATCAATTCATGGTAAATATGTTCATTACCGACTGTTGATAAATCTGAATTACCGACGGAAGGTAACACTGACTGTTGCGAGACCGACTTAGTAGATATTTTGGCGAAGTTTACAGTAACGGCATCTTTTATAGGATGCCGATAACTAGTTACTTTCCAAAAAAATGATGAAATTCGGCCGCGCCTGTTACCTTATGTTCCTAGATACCCACCTACTACTATCTAAGTTGCATTGGTAGGGAATTTTTATTACCGACCAATGATAATTATCTGATTCGGGTATTTTAGATTGGGTGTGAACCTTGCACGATCGGTAAATGTGGAGTGGTAGCCGCTTAGCAATACTACCAACATGCATTTGTCACTGATAAGTGCATTGAAGATTTTTTAATTTATTTGTTATATACCGTTTATTTTCTTATAAGAGCTTCGATTACTCTCAAAATAATTATGCTTAGAGGGTCGAAAATGGAGGAGCCTATTCAGGATTTCCTGACTGTTAATAAAACTGTAGATGAGTTCCGTCCGGAGGTCGGAACAAGATTCGAATTCTGTCCCGGGTCTCCCAATCACTTAAGGAGTTTTTTCTGGTTGATATAATAGAAACGTTCCAGTCCTTCTTCTTTCCTGAGTCTGATGAGAGAAGAAAAAAAGGATAAGAGCACCTCTTGATCACTAACATACGGATCGATCCTGGAGTATTCTATGGTTCTGTTAAAGCATCCAAACTTTCGCATATATAATTGCGAATAAGTAACGCCAGGAATACAAGTAGATCTTAAGAATTTTTCAATTTAATAATTTTTACAAGTACAGTTAGTCTTTTATCATTGTTTGTCAACACAGTTCTCGCCAACTTTGACTCTAGATTGAAAAATTAGAGGCAGAAAACCTATAAGTAAATCCCTTCTTTCTTTATTGCTTACTGATCGAAAAATCCCATTAAACATGGGGATTTTCGGGTCTGAAAAATACCTAGCTTATTTTTTTCACCATCTGCCGGTACCTATTTTAGTACGACATTTATTAATTTATTTATTAATTTTTTCTTATCTACAAAAATGCAAAAGACATTCTTTTTAATATTACGTAATTCCAACTAAAATCATTAATATTCCATAACACTCGCAAATCCGACGGAAATGGGTATATAATGATTTGATAAACAAATCAATCCTTTTCTTCGACCGACGATGTTTAAGAATATTTATGAAATTTTGTTATGTCTTACGGTCCACATAAAAATTAAATAAAAATGAGCCAAAAACAACTTTCTAACTCAAAATTTATTAATTAAAATCTCCTTTCTTCATCCTTTACGTACGTTTCGGTACAATTGCGTACCTTTTTCAAAAGGTTTTTAAAACCTGAGAAAAGATTAATTTCGAAGAGTAAACAAACATCGAAAAAAGGAACCATAGAAAATGTCACTTTCTGAATAAATTCAAGTCAGAAAAATTGTAGTCAAATTTTAAAATACATTAAATTTGTTTCTAGAAGTCTCAAAATTGAAGACTTCACTCACTTTTAAGAACTACATCTTAAAAATATTGAAAATAAAATCTTTGTAATTGTTAGGAAGGACAAACAAAATTGACAATATGTATTGAAATGGAAATGGGAAATGTATGGAAATGGGTATGGTCTCCAAACTAAGAGTGGCATAGCATAGGGTGTCTTGAAATGCTTGCAGGACGCTACTAATATACAACTCTACCTCCATGGTGGTGGTAGATGATCTGGAAAGAAATGAAGGAGCCTCACGAGATCGCCGGACGGAATTTGAGTATCTACCGATATTATCCCATTGGGCAGCAAATTTGACGACTTCTTAACGACATCGCTACGACATCTTTACGATGTCCTAAAGGCTTAGCCAAATTTTGTGCCCACTGGGTAGTTTTGACCACCGGACAGAATTTATGCGCACCGGTTAATATATGGCCCTTCTGACACTGCTGAGACAAAAAAAAACTGCCAAAATAGTAATATAAAGACACGTTGACAATTTTTTTTTTTCAACATAGGTGTAAGTGTCATGAAGAACTACGAAGAGTTTCTGTAGGGGAAAATATTGGCAAAAATGTATCCTCTTCATCTTGTAGAAGCAACAGCGCGCGTCCTTGTAATAGTGAGAACTGTATGATACCCAGAAGCTCCAGCTATCGCGCCAGCACCTTCAGGTAAACTGACTGTATCCATTTATCTAAAAACACTCTAACAAAAAATTAGTAGCTATTACTTAAGAACTTCAGCACGTTCCTTCATTCTTTCACCATCACTCTCGCAAACCACCATCCTGAAGCTTAGTATAACATTGTAGAATTATTAAGGTAAATTGAATTTTGAATTCCTTTAACGAGGATCAATAATGTGAATTGTGCAAGAGGGTCTTTTGGTAATAAATATTATATTACAAAGTATTGCAAATATATAATCTCTGACAATTCCATTTTTGTGCTCCGACTTTGACGATTGAGACCGGACATTGTTGTTCATTCTTGCCAATTGGGACACGAGAAATAGTTGGTCGGCTATCGGAAATAGGTAGATGGGAGAGCGCGAGATTAGGAGTGGAAGGTTAGTTAGTTAGTAGTTAGTTAGAAGGAAGTTAGTTAAAATCAGTGGTCAGTTGGCTTTCATCGATCGGTCTGTAGAGAGCTCTCGCGCTTCCGTCCGTCATTTCCGCCGTTCGTGCGTTCCTTTTCCACTTTCTAAACGAGAAAAAGTGCTAAAATATTTGTTAATTTATATTTGAAATTACTTATTTTTTAAACAGAATTATAATTCATATTTTAAATAGTCGTTGGAACAATATTTATGGGCAAAATAGAAATGGGGAAAAATATTTCGTTCATTTGAACGTTTGGAACTTCAGGTACATAATCCCCTTTCCATTTGTGAAAGCGGGATTTCGATCTACTCAGTGTGATCGGAGATTCCCTAGCGAGTCACATATAAGCGATCACGTGTGCGACGCCACGCCAGGTTTCTCGAGCTTTCTTTGTTCTACAGCGTAAATCAAATCTCTTCTTGTCGCAATTCCTATTATGTGACCTCAATGGGTTTTTTCGTTATTTAAATAAATGGGGTTTTTATGCCACCTAAGGCGTTTTCCCAAAACATGTGATGTTCCTTGAACCTAGACCATTCTAAATATCCTAAGGCCACTGCGCGTGCATCTCAACACCGCCGGCGAGCGGAACCTTTGCCATTCACGCGCCATATGGTTTCAAGACTCATCGAAGAGGAGAGCCGCTAACGTCACAAGAAAATCATCTGCCATGTAGCTCCCATAAAGGTTTTCGCGATTTTGTCCGGTTGCGAATTCTCCTAGCTTCCGGCAACGGGCCTGTCCACGTGGCCTTTTCAAGTTTGAATACGCGCAAACTTTTGATAGCTAGAATTTTCGAACAATTAATTTATAACTTCGGGATTTCTTTTTCAAATTTTATCTGTCATTTTCCGCTGCGCTTGATGTTTGTTTTTTCTAAGTAATTTCACGCATAAATTAAACATCAACCTTGCTGATCGTTATTGTTCAAGCTTTTACGAATCATGCAGATGTCATAATTCCCGACACATTTTAATTAAATTTCAATTAATTATTTCGCGAATAAAATTAAACAAATTTAATTCCGAATTTTCTTATTTCTAGACACTCAAATTTTTAATAGCCGTTCATCCGATATTTTTTTCGACAATGTTTTCTTTGTTTGTCTTACCATTCTTAAAAGGTCAGTGGGAGTTAGGACACATTTTATGACATATATGTTTTTCTCTGTGTGCGCCGCGACCACCCGAAGCAAACGTGATAGTTTACTCTAGTAATTTATTTATTTATCGATAAGTTATAATAATAATTTATAATTGAAATTGATAATTTATAATATTGTTTAATAACTTATTTATTGCTCATAATTTATTATTAATAATGTATTTATTCGACAAAATGGAGATTTTGGAAGAGAGATGAGTATCTTTCTGGTTTTATTGGTAACAATAAAATTAAGTACATTCGCGCTCTATTGATAGGTGTGTCGCGAAATTCACACATTGCTTGGGCGGAAGTGCGGGTTCGCCCACGTGGC
Source organism: Andricus quercustozae (assembly GCA_932072015.1). Classification (NCBI taxonomy): domain Eukaryota; kingdom Metazoa; phylum Arthropoda; class Insecta; order Hymenoptera; family Cynipidae; genus Andricus; species Andricus quercustozae. The sequence continues at coordinate 4,817 of CAKNWU010198674.1, read as the reverse complement.
TTATGATAGAATTAATGCGCAGCGAGCTATTTCCATTATAAATAGTAGTTCCGGCAATTGATAATCATGACTTTTGCGTGAGGATACTTATCAACGTACTGCTGAAGCCTTCGTGATTTTATTTTCACAAAAAATTATTTTTATTTTTTCTAGAAAGGCTATGCGCTCGAAATCGCTTTTCTTTGTTCTTACGGTTTTTGTCATAAAGTTTGATTCGGTTATATTGCGTTGAGAATGGTTGCGAGAACGAGAATATTACCAAGAATATGAACGACATTTTTTATGAATTGGCAGTAAATTCGAATGTAGATGAGTCAAAATACGTCAAGCGAGCACCCCATTTTCCACTTTTTCGTCAAATCAAAACCTATACATATGAATAGATAGTACTCACCAATGAAAAAAACATCTCCAAAAATTCTTTTTTGAATTTTCACCTTTTATAACAAATAATTAGATAATAAAACATACGAAGACTTTTAATTGAAAAATCGATAACGCGCAAAGTACGTAGCAAAATATTACGAAATTTGACAGATATATAAATAAATACTTCTACTTTTTATTAACTGAAAAATAACAATTTGTTAATTACATTTTCCAATTTTTTATAACTTTTTTATAAACAATTGCAAATTTCCATATATTCTTCACGCCAAAATTGATTTTTTTATTTACAAATAATATGCGCAAAACATTTAAGTTTATGAATCCGAAAGAAAATTTAACTGCTCGACTGTAATTGCGACGGGAAAAATATTTTGTTGGCAGAACTCGCCTTTGTGCGCTAGCCGCAGCGAGCCAGTAAGGCCATGTTTTCCATTTGACGTTCCCGGTGTTCGTCAATGACAGGCAAATTGTTGAAATCGCCTAAGTTTCACAGAGTAACATTTGTTAAAGACGTTCCAATATTATATAATAAACAAAAAATTGTGTTATAAACAAATTATTTGTTGAAAGAATGTTTTCTACGATTTTCCATAATTTTACGTTTTTTAAGTTATATTGCAAGAAATTTTGATAAAAACAGTATGATAATGAAGAAATTTCTTCTTGATATTATTATTGTTAATATTATAAACTTAGGCGATTTCAACAATTTGCCTGTTATTGACGAACACCGGAAACGTCAAATAGAAAACATGGCCCCACCCGCTCACAGAGCATAGCGAAAAAACGTCGAGTCACGCCAAAAAAATATTTCTCCCGTCGCAATTATAGTCGAGCAGTTAAATTTTCTTTCGGATTCTTAAACTTAAATATAATGTGCATATTATTTGTTAATACAAAAAACAATTTCGGCGTGTAGAACGTATGCAAAAATGCAATTGTTTATAAAAAAGTGATAAAAAATTGGAAAATGTAATTAATAAATTTTTTATTTGTAATTTAATAAAACTTACACGTATTTATTTATATATCTGTCAAATTTCATAATATTTTGCTACATACTTTGCGCGTAATTGGTTTTTCAATTAAAAGTCTTCGTATTTTTTATTATCTAATTATTTGTTTTAAAAGGTGAAAATTCAAAAAAGAATTTTTAGAGATGTTTTTTTAATGGTGAGTACTATCTATTCATATATATAGGTTTTGATTTGATGAAAAAGTGGAAAATGGGGTGCTCACTTGACGTATTTTTACTCAAATAGTGATCAGTTCAATATTAATGTTTAAATGTTTTAATTAATGATTATTTTATATTTTTCATTGAAGTTTTATTTGATATTTTATATTGATGCTTTAATTTTTATTTTATGTAAACAACGTAAACAATAAGAATATTGTTAAAAATCATAAATTCTCAAATTCTTCCAGAATCTCATAAATCCGGTCATATTCTCCGTTATGTAACCCGAATTTAAATTCGTGCAAAAGGGGGTTTCGTTGGAAGGGGCAATTGCGGAATTGCAGGTGTATCTCGACAACCCCGCGTGCAATTTTACCAACGCTCTATTGCGATTAACAGACATCACCAGTCTTTTCAAAGAGTATTCGAAAGTAATTGACGAGCTGGCCGCGCTCAAACCTGATCATCCGTCTATCAATGCATTTTCGGGAATACGTACAAATTACTATGACGTTGCGACTTGGATAACTGAAAGACAAACCGCGACACCGATTGCTAGTTCGACTTTGAATCATAGTAATATTACGATTTGCGAAAGGCAAGATAGACCAAAATTACGGGTGATTCCGATTCCTAAGTTCAATGGGGAATATGACAAGTGGGTCTCGTGGAAGCACAGCTTCGAAGCTCTCGTTCACACGCGTACAGATTTGAGTAATTATGTCAAACACACTCAACTAGCTAATTCACTTTCCGGCTCAGCTGAAAATAAAATCATCGCATTTCCTCCTAGCGAGGAAAATTACACAAAGGCGTGGGACTCGTTATGCGAAGCATACGATCAAAAACGCACCATAGTTGCAGAGCATATCGATGCAATTCAAGATCTACCGTTTCTGACTAAAGCGAATTCCGATGAGCTCTCTTTGCTTATTGATAAAACTAAATAACATTTCAGTATGCTTCGGAGAATTAAATACGAGCTCAACGATTTTAGCGAGCAATGATTATCCGAATCCTGGAGAGACGTCTTCCTCCAGGAATTCTGGCTAAATGGAAGGATAAACTAGACTGTAATGAGCTGCCGAAGCTGAATGAGATGTACAAATTCATCCAGTCAACAGTTTTCAAACTTCGCTCTCTGCATACGGTTGCTTCGAGTGGCCATGGGGCGGTAGGAAAGGGGGGGGGGGGGGTGACAGACTCAACCAGCCGTTTCCGAAGCTCAGAATGGGCGAGAGAAGGTCGCTAGTGATTTCTTCTCCGTCAATCACAAACTCCGAATGCATCCAGTGCAAGGGAGAACATCGCTTACACCAATGTCCCGTTTTTAAGAAACTTAAAATCGCGGATCGTTCGATTGTGGTCAAAAATCACAAACTCTGTCGTAACTGTTTGATCGCACACGCGTTTCCGTCTCCAAGCAAACAACACTGCAGGAAATGCAATAGGGATCACCACACTTTTTTACATTTTGAAAGAGCTTCAAAAATTGGGAAATTTGTTCTCAAAACAAAAGGAGACTCGAAAGTTTCAAATCTTCCCGTTCCTCGAGCATGACTAAGCAGTCACACTTTAGGTTCGGAGGCTTTTTCATCAGACTCTCAGCTTATGACTACCGCTGTTTTGAAAATTCAAAACAATCGAGGAAATGATTTGATGGCTAGGGCATTGTTAGATGAAAATTTTCAACTTACATTGTGTCGTTAAAGAGGATCCTGTTCAGAAAACTCGCTGAATTATTTGGGATTCCTAACGCGATATCGTCACGTTTACGGTTCGAGCTGTCGATGCTCAAACCACTTCCACCAAGAGAAAACTTCTGTCGGAAATTTCAAAAATCTTCGATCCTCTCGGACTTTTGGGGCCGGTGGGACTCTACGCCAAAGTCTTGATACAGGACCGTTGGAAAGCTCAAATCAAGTGGGACGAGTCACTTCCTCAAGACATCTATACCAAATGGAAGGAATTTACTGATAAACTCTCGTGTTTGGAAAACTTTTTGATTCCGCGAAAATTCTTATGCGATAATCCAATAGAAGTCGAAATTCATGGCTCTTGAGATGCGTGCCTTCATGGCTGTGGAGCATGTCCTGTGTTAGATGTCTTGAAGCGAAAGGTAGTATCACAGTTAACTGGATTTTCAGCAAATCCAGGGAGCCTCCATTAAGTGATGTCACAATTCCACGTTTTGAAGTTTGCGCCACCTCCGCCTGAAAGACAGTAGCATGTCGAGCAAGTGGTAACCCTATACCTTTCTCTCCCTTGCTGTCATAGATTTCTGCTCCTGACTCTTCCTCACCCTTGAGCCATCTGTATACCAGATTTCTCCTTGCAGGAGCGGGTTTCCATTTGATTTCCACAGATCCCTGCTTGGGATACAGACGCGGAAAACTTTGGCAAAGTTAAAGCGTCTTGTTATTTTATCTTTCCTCATCTGTAGAATCGGCAATGCACTGATATCTGTCGGGAGCCTGGTGTGCCTAGTCCCCCGAGTCCATCTATTTGCTCTTACAGGCGGCCCATCGCGTGTGCCGCTCTCGCGGTTATCGCAAAATGTAGGTGTTCTTCACAGAGCATGAATCCTGTCGCCGCTGTGGGCTTAGTCCTCATTGCTCCAGTCAACCCCCTGAATGCTAGCGTTTGTAATCTTCGCAGCCTGTCCTGAATTATTTTATGTTCCGCCCGTGGCGACCAGGCCACGGCCACATGTATGGGCCTAGGTGTTAGGACAGCGGAGTAGAGTCATGCAAGCATTTTAGGCCCTAGACCACACGTCAAACCAAAGGCTCTCCTGCACATCCAAAAAGTCATGATAAACTTCCTGCATTGGGTCTCCAGGTGCTTTGCCCAGTTCAGCTTGCTATCTAGGATTACTCCCAGATATCTAACCGAAACTAAAAAAGTCAGCTTCCCACCGCAAAATACGGGAGCGTCAACTTTAGGAATTTCATAGTTTTTCGTGAAAATGACCAGGTTGGTCTTTTCAGGATTTACCAAGAGCCCTGAACTATCGCACCAGAGCTATCGTACCAGAAAGAGCCAGTCCACAGTAATACACCACAGGAGGTGCGACAGGACACCCCCCTGTGGGCATCCCCGCGGAGCTATTGCCTTACTAGGCCCTCGCCCCATCTGGTTTCGAGTCTTCTCCGATGTAGCATGCTTCCGATCCAGCGTAAAAGCTGGTCCGGCACGCCACAACTCAGAGCCTCTCTACAGATGACTTCTGCAGGAGTATTGCTGA
>CAKNWU010198668.1:0-13005 GCA_932072015.1 Andricus quercustozae | reverse complement strand
AGGGGTATTCCTCTACTATTGGGATGCGATGCTAATTCCCACCGTACTTTGTGGGGCAGCACGAATTTCAACTAAAGAGGTAATGACTTATTTCGAATACCTAATCACCACTGATTTAGATATTCTTAACACGGGGCTGATCCCGACGTTCCATAACTCGGTCAGGGAGGAAGTCATTGACATCACTCTCTGTACCAGTGGTTAATTTTTATTGTTATTAGCGTAGTTAGATTTTTGTAAATTTTGTTTACTATTATTATGTTCTGAATTATTTTCGGTTTTTTCTGTGGGGAATTCAATCATTGGGCTATTTTGACCTTTATTTGGGCCTAGCGTCATTTGGTTAAACATTGGTAACATTTTGTAGTAGGGGTTATATGAATATCTGGATCTATTTTTTGGAATCTGGGTTGGTAATTTGGTTCAAATCTAGGTCTGAAATTTTGTTGGTATTGATTTGGGAAAGGTTGAAATGGAGATCGAAATGGTGAAAGTGGAAATTGATTTTTGTTTTGTTTTCTACGCTGGTAAGTTTGGTATTGATATCCGCATTGTTTATCGTTTTGACCATTTTTATTTTCCCTTAAGTCTTTGTTATTATCCAAATTATTTGTATCCCCACTACTGCCATTGAGTTTTTGTTCTAATTTGTCCTCTATTTTAGGTTCGGTAATCTGTAAGACTTGCCCCCGAATTTTGGATTTGGCTAGCTCAGTTTCCCATTCTTTCCCTAAGTCTTCCACTTGTACGAAGGTTTCAAAATCGTTTCGTTTTATATACATTTTATATTCAATTCTAAGGTTTTCGTAGGCTCTGCGTAATTCCCATTCGCGGAATTTCCTAGGGTACAATTTTGTAAATAATTTCCTAATTTCTGTAAGGTATGAGTGAATGTCTTGAGTCCGCTTTTGGTTAAAAAATTTGATTTTTTGTCTAATTTCCTCGGAAAATTTTTCGTCTATATAAGCGTTTTTGAAATCTTCGAAAAAATCAGATAAATGCCTCCAGGAATTTTTGTTTATTTCGCACCAATCTTTTGCATCTTCGATTAATAGTGCGTCTAGATTTTCTAAGATATCCCGATCGTTTATTTTATAACCTCTTTTGAATCTTTTTAATTCTTCAAGGAAATGCGCGGGACTATCGTCTTTATTATTGCGAAATTTGATTGGGCAATTGCTCATAATATAAAACGAAGTTTGTACCATGCCGAAAGGAAAATAAGTTGCTTGGATTGTTGGCTTGAATTCGTAATCTGAATCTGAGTTGTTAACATGTATTCGTGAACGTCTGTTTGACCTATTATTTGTTTTCGAGAGTCTACGTGTTCTGTTTTGATTTGATTTGTTTCTGTCCTCTAAAGGTTCACTGTCATCTGAGTCTTGTAATTTAAAATTATTGATTCTGTTTCTACTACGGTTTTCAATATTGTTGTGGGAAAGTTGACGGGGTTCTGGTAAATTTTCCTTCAAATTAAATTGTACTGAATGTCTGTCACGAGATGCACTTTTATTTTTCCTGTAACTTGGTTCTACTACTTCTCTTCCGCATTCGAAAGAACTATGAGCTGACGGGTTTAATCTACGTTTTAAATTATTTGCCCTTTCTTCCCTTTCTTTAAAATTTTTTTTTTGGTTTGGGGACGATTTTCTGACCTATTTCTATCTCTTAGGTGAACGGTTTCGTTTGTTCCCTTTCTTGTGTTATATCTTTCTACAGACGCGCCTAGTGTGCGTAAGTTTTCATGATCCCAATACTATGTATTATTAATGGGATCAAAGCTTCTGTTTGGAATTTGAGTTAAGTCATGGAGTGAGAGTTGGTTATTTTGAGTTTGAGTTGGTTCAGTATATGTTGATTGAGTCAGTCTGCCTCTGTATAACCTATTGCTTTTTATTGGGGTTTCTATATTTTTCCTGACTAAACCTCTACCGCGACATATCGCACTATTAATCACTTTTGGAATGGTGCCTATATTTTGGGTTGCCGTTAGGACCTTATTTCGAATAGTCGGTCTTGGTGTGACGTAGTGTGAGTTTATGTTTTGGGTTGGAAATGCAGCGGCACCTTCCAAATCTAGGTTATCGTATTCGTTTTCCATGACTTTAAATTTCGGCATCGTAATTTTAATTTTCCCTGATCTCAATTTCATTTATTTAAAAATTAAGTTAGTTTTTGTACGGAAAGGACACCCTATATATTCGTTCGATGTGGGTTTCTAATTTTAAATTCCTATTTCCTTCAAGAAATTTTAATTAATATTTTAATTTGGTATTCAATTAATTCTCGAGTTCGAAAATATTTTTGTTTTCTTCCTAGGACCCTTGGTTTAGAAGATACGTCGCGTGACCTTGGCGCGACTTGTGAGTATTGCTCGCTGTACGTGCGAACTTGTTTACGCACTTGAACGTTTCGTTTCGTTCGACGTTAGAAATATCTAACAAGAATAAAATTCAATATGTTTTTCCCCTTACAGGTTTCCTTTTAACAATTTCCTGTTGCTTTTTTATAAATCTATTCATTTTTAAAACGCTAAGTTTTTAAGTTTTCCAACAAAAATATAATAATTCTTTTCAAGATTTTTTCTATTTCATAAATCGATTCTAGATTTATTTTTCCTGGATTTCACTTCCATTTTATTAATTTAGAAGTGAAATCTTTTTAATTAGTTTCCGTTTTCGGTTTCGTTTTCGTACTTATTTTGGCTTCTCTCAAGATTTTTATCTTTTTCCAAAGGTTTCGAAAAATATTGCAGCATGTTATTTATTACATATACAAACGGCACATAATCGTCAGTAATATATGGCACATAATCATCAATAATAAATCAAATACAAATCATCATTGCACATATAAATCAATTTACATAAATCATTGGCACACGAAAAAAAAATCATTTGCCTATGCACATAAAACCATCAAATTGGCATAAAGGCACATACAAAACAATAGTATAAATGAATCATGATATATCATAATCATAATCCATTGACAAGTTGGCAAGGGGTAATGCCAGGGAGGAAAAATGGAAAGTGGAAAGCCGAGAAAAGGGTAGAAAACAAGTGAAGAGACCGAGTTAAAAGGTAAAGTGGCATTTATTGTCACTTACAAGATCTTCAGAGTCTGGCGGCTCGTGACCAAGGGCGGACAGATTGTCGGAGAGGGCGGAAGGCCCGGCGAGCGATGGTGGTCCTGAATGAGACCGTGGTGAAGTCGGTTGGAGGTCTTCCCCTGGAGCAGAACGTAGGGTGGGATGGCGACACGGGTTTGCACTGAAGAGTCCTAGGCACTGGATTATCTCCACTTAGCGATAGAGCAAGACTGACGACGACGCGACGGGACTCGTTATCGTCGCGGGCTTCGGGACCCCTCGGGGGGTTCCGCCTTATCTTGGGTGCGGCCCGGCAACGCTTCCATGCAGGGCCGTGCCGAGTTCCTTTTAATGGTAACAATTCTTTTACATGGTGTATACCATAGAAGGAATGGAATGGGCTTCGCAATCGAGTTGGGGTCCTACGCCACAGTTCCACAATCTGAGATTATAGCCATACTCCAGTGCGCCTACAAGGCAAAGGAGTATGACAACAAAAGAATCATCCGTATCTGCTCAGATAGCAGGGCTGCTATATTGACCGTGAATGGAACAATGACCACGTCGCTATTAGTATGGGAGTGCTTTGAGGCACTAAATATGCTAGCGACGGAAAACCGAGTTACTCTGCTATGGATCCCTGGACACAGCGGTGTCAAAGGCAATGCGATATCGGATAGGCTAGCCAAACTAGCAGCAAGAAGGAATTTTACTGGACCCGAGCCAGTTGTAGGTATTTCCAGTAGGCCAGCCACTGAAGAAATTAACAGTTGGCTGACTGAGGAACATCAGAATGAGTGGGATTTGGTCACTGGTTGCAGACAGGCCAAAACACTCTTGGGCTCAAAGCTTAATTTTAACCGAGCAAGGGAAATACTCAAGCTCGGGAGAAAAGAGATCAAAGTCCTAACAGAAACGTTTATAGGACATGGGAATCTCAGATATCACAGACATGAGATAGGGCTTGCGGAAAGTCCTCTCTGTCGTGTGTGCGGAATGGATGAGGAGACAGTTACTCACATCCTTTGTCACTACCCTGCGATTGCGGGAAAACGTCTAACACTTACTGGCAGTTACTCCATCAGTGAGTCGGAGATATCAGCCAACAGCGTGGCTGCGGTCCTCTCTTTATGGAGAGGGCTTTGGGGTCACGCTTAGGCTCACAAGGGGATGCAACGGGATTAACCAAGCATCAGGGGCCGTTACGGTCTCAACCCAACTAATAATAATAATAATAATAATAATATAATCACTAAATATTGCTTTTTTTATTCATTTTGTTTTTCAAAATTAACAATTAATTAAATATCAAATATGATTGGAAAATATTAGCGGAGCGTTTCTTCTTAAAAATTTTTACACGATAAAGGGTTTCAACAATAATAGAAATTTGTCATTCTCTTTGGAAAATACCAAAATGTAAACTGTTTAACATAAAAGCCAAAACCACAGATGTATGCACAATTTGATTAGCTTTCAATTAGAGCAAAGACTTTTTAATCAGTTAATTAAATATCAAATAATGGAGTAATTAATAAGCGGTTTGGTGTAATAACATATGTTCCCTAATTGCGAAAAACAGCCCACGCGGCCAAAATAAAACCTTCATAATTTTTTATTGATGATTTATTTTGGATAATTTTTTCCGTAGAAAACATGTTATATTGTACCTTTCTGAACAACTTTCACTATGAAAAATGTATGTTGCTTAAAATTCGCTTGACTGCCCATGAGCTAAAAAATATAAATTAATGCATGACTTATATGCAATCTCTCAGATAAAAACGTATAATTTTTGTTTAATCAAAAATATTGAAATTTTGTTTACTTTTGCAGCTATATAATGTTATAAGGGAGATTTCCCGTAAATTTTGTAAAAGAAATTCCAAGAATTAGTTGAATTGCGCTGATCTGAAGTAAAAAAGACAAAAAAAAATTGTTTTCTAAAAAACGGGGTTTTCGGTTTTATGAGAATATGTAATTTGGAAACTAAAATTCGAAATTTGTTTGAAATCTTTCCAGGGATCAACACCGTTGAGCGAGAACAATCTATAGATGCAAATTATAATTATCTTACGGACGAAGATCTTCGAAATCTGCTATTTTACAATTCTTTGATATTGGGCAATTCCTGCCTAATGGAGATTCCTGCATTTCTTCTTAGGTCATATCTTCAACCGTGTAAAAAATTGCCTTTTACAAAACAAATTATAATTTTTCGCGGAAACTGCCTGTTTGAAAATGAAAATTATCATTCTTTACACAAATCTCCTATTTCTGGTCAATATTATATTGTATCAATTATATTGTAAATGTTCTCTTTCATGTCAAAAATGACCTATTTCAAAACAAAAAATATGATTCTTTACGAAAAACCCCGGCCTGAAGTAAAAGTTATGATTCCTAATAAAAATCACTGTTCTGAAATGAACAAAATTTAAATTATTTACAGAAATTTATTGTTCGATCTCAGAATTAAAATGATTTTAGAAAATTCCGTGTCCCAAAGTCAAAGTTATAATTCTTTACAGGAATTTCCTGTCTCAAGCAGAAATTATTATTCTTTACGGAAATTTTCAGTTCTATTTAAGAATTATAACTCTTCTGAAAATTCCCTGTCCCAAAGTCAAAATTATAATTCTTTATGTAATTCCCAGCTCTCAGTTAAAATTATAATTCTTTAGAGGAATCACCTGTCCCAATCGTGAACATTATAATTCTTTACTAAAATTTCTAATCCCAAACTCAAAATTACAATCATTTACTAACATCCGCTGTCCCAACTTAGAATTTTAATTATTTTAGAAAATTCACTGTTATATGTAAAGGCGTATGACAGAATTTAAGTAAACTTATTGCCTTTCAAAGTACGTCTATAAAAACTTTAAATTTAAACGCAAAAGTAATAGTAAAGAAAAGACACCAAAAGCTCCAAATTCAGTTTAATTTTTTTATTTCTATCAGTTACAGCATATTATACAGAAGGTTTCCAGTAAATTAAATAAAAATCCAAGTATTAGGTAAATTACTGTGAGTTCAAGTAAAAGAGATGCACTTGAATTTCTCATAAGAATATGTACTTTCAAAATTAAAATTTGAAATTTGTTTGAAAACTTGTCCAGGGGCAAACGCTGTTGAGCGATAATAATTTCTAGATACTTATAAAATGCGGTTTCTCAAATATCAGTTACGCACAACATGTTGATTCTACTTGAAAACAAAAACTATATTATTTTTTAGTTTTACATTTTTCTTCTAATTAAAATTATGTTGTAGACCTAAGCCGTCTACAAATACTGTTTCAAAATGCTTTGAGATTGGGCGATTCCTGCCTAAAGGAGATTCCTTGATTTCGTCTTGGGTCATTTCATTAACACTGCCGCTGTCCATGTTTATTTTTATTCGTGTTTGACTGCCATATCTAATTGCATATATACCACGAAGTATTTTATTGCTAGGACTCTCCACTATTGCAAACACGTCACCATTGGACGTGGATAATACACTTTGTTCTTCCCTTGGCATGGGCTCAAGGAGCTTACGTTTTCCTCTCACATGAATTGGCTTATTGGGAGGAAAAGTGTATTTTCGAATTTCGAAAAGCCTGTTCGGATTCGCTTTAGGAATAAGCCGAATAAATCTAAGTTGTTCCAGTTTGTTTCCAGGTACGTGAGGAAAAATACTCCTGGCAGACGGAGATTTTGACCTGGCACGAAGAGGTGGCTTAGAAGGAGGAGGAGACTTGACCGGAAAATTATGTCTGTTCGGAGGTGATCTAGTCCTGACACGAAAAGAAGGCTCGCAAGGAGAAGAAGTCATAACCCGAGAACCCGAAGGATGTGATCGGGCAGGCGGAAGAGAGATTTCAGGAGATTGAAATATGTCAGACAAATAAGAACGTCCGGAACGAGAAAAACTAGGAATAGGCTCGCCATTAGGTAAGCAGTCGAACTGTGAACTCCACTCTGCAAGAAGAAACAGTGGATTAAATTTTCCGGGTGTACCCTCTTCCGGCACATTTTTCTCGTCTGGACAGAGAGAAGTACCTATCCTCACTTTGTCAACGGAAATCGCAGAATGATATGTAGGAGGACAAAGAGGGATTGACACGTTCTTCCTTGGGTCAAATCCCAAACCCCCTTTTTAAATGGAAAAGTACCGAAGCAACGAAGTAACCGAAATAACGTATTTTCGTTGACAAAATGCGGTTAGGAACTTGATAGGTGTGTACTTTTATTTTCTATTCTGGTATATTTTACCAGAATAGATAAATAGAATTGAAACTTGAATTCTTTAAAATTCTAAAGAAAAGATTTAATATATTATCATATTCACCAATAGAATTCAGGACTACCGCCAGGGATAATACGAGAGTAGAAACAATCATCATCTTTTCTAATTTGTGCAAGGACTAATTAATCTATAAATTAAGAATTTTATTATCAACGTAACTGATGAATATTCTAGTACTTCATTAGACTATATAATAAATATATCCTATAGTTGTTATCTCTCAGATAATATGTTTCAATATCAGCGTCCTCAGATATTTACATTTGATTAAAGTTAGTTTTCGAGGAAAAAAATGTAATGACTAAATTCGTTAACATTGATATCACAATTTATATAATCTTTTACATAATAGAAAAATCCGTCGTTTGAATTTAAAAGACCTCAGAATATTTAATTGATTCTCAACAATTTTTTGAGATTTCAAGAAATATCAAAACATTTTCGAAGATTCAGAAGATTTCTTATCTTGAACAGCTAGTTTTGTTAATAACATTATAATTCTGAATCGGAACAGAGATATTTTTTAGATTTCATTCTTTTCGATCAAAAATAAAATTATTTTTCAAAGTTCCTATTCCATAATTCTTTGCTAAAATTCCCTGTTCTAAAGTAAAGATCGAAATCTAATAACGATTCATTATTTTTATTATCTGGAAGACAATGTTTAATTTAAAGTCTGAGTATAGGTTATATTTCCGATAAACGTGTTTCTTTTTCTACGGCAGATTTAAAAACTGAGGAGAAAAATTACGCAAAGTTTGCATAGTTATACAATAAAACTGTGCTGACGTGAAATTATAATTGAAGATTCATGACCTTATTTCAAAATTTCTTTGGTTGAATACTTAACTATTTTCTTGAAAAGTTCTCTTTTTTAAATGGAAATTGTTTTTTTTTTTTCAGGTGGAAATCATTATTCTTAACTAAACATTTTTTTGTTACGTTTTCGGTTGAAAATGCAACTATTTGTTGAAAATTCAAAGATTTCTAAACCATTTTCTGTTGGTCTTAGAAAGTTGTAAATCTTCCACAGGTGGAAGTAGATATTAGGTAAATTTGTGGAATTATAGTTAGGTATAATATGATCTAAGGACAAAAATTTATTTAAGAGAATTTATTGAAGAACTCCAAAATTTCATGTGTCAAGATCCAAAGTTTCTTCGAACGTTATGTAGAATGTAGATAATTTCTCACAATAGAAAAAATGAATATTAATTCAGTCACCCGGTCCTTCTCAATCCTGTAAAATATAAAAGAGGTTTTTCTGTAAACAATTCAGAAAAACAATATTAGATGATTTTACAGCAAAGAATTAATTTGTACAATGAAGCCTAACGAAGTTATTAATTTGTTCATAAGGAATATTGAAATAATTAAAGTATCATAGCTATGACAGTTCTGGGGGTACCACTACGTAGTTCCAGCTGCCACCGATAGATGGCACCACGGGTCAGTTCCACGCAGTCGGTAATTCAACTGTCGGTAAGGTAGATCCCTGGTGTAGATTCTTGACTCGGTCAATAAGGATGGTCCCTGTTTTACCGACCGAACCCACCATAAACTTTTATAAAGGTGGCGCATGTGCACGAAAAAATGGCTTGGTAGGACGAGGAGACTTGGCCGGAAAATTAGGTCTGGCCGGAGGTGATCTAGTCCTGACACGAAAACAAGACTCGGCAGAAAAGAAGTCATAACCGGAGAACCCGAATAATGAGATCTGGCAGAAGGAAGAGGACTTCCAGAAGAATTATGTGTGTCTGAGAATAAGAAGGTCCGGAACGAGAAATACCAGGAATAGACTCGCCATTAGGTAAACAGTCAAACTGTGAACTTCACTCTGCAAGAAGAAACAGTGGATTACAATTTCCTTGTGTAACCTCTTCCGGCATATTTTTCTCAGCACAAAAAGGGATTGTCACATTCCTCCTTGGGATAAATTCCAAACCCTTTTTTAAATGGACCTGTACCGAAGCACCGAAGTAACCGATATAACGTACTCTCGTTGACAAATTAACGTCAGGTACTCAATAGGCGCGTAATTTTATTTTCTATTCTGGCACACTCGTCGCCCTTTCCAAATTTTATTTTCTACACATTTAAGCATATGTTGCTTAAGATAAACACTAAAGATCCCTCAGAATACCTCCCATTTTGGACAAGCACAGATAAAGTTTGAAAGAAAATAGAATTCAGAATAGAATGTTGATCAAATAGCACACATTTTAATTTGCATATATCTTTAAAAAATGAGCTTTTAAAAAGATAATACGAGAATAGAAACAATCCTCATAGATTCTAATTAGTGAAAAAAGGGATTAACGTATGAATGAGAAATTTATTAACAATGTAACCGATGAATATTCCAGTACGTAATTAGAGTACATGATACATAAATTATACAGTTGTTGTCTCTTAGACCTTGAAGCCTTTCAAGGTTATGCTTCTCAGATATTTACATTTCAGTAGAGTCAGTGTCAAGAAAAAGTCTAATTACTAAATTCGTTGAACCTGCTATGAAAATTTATTCAATCTTTTATGTTGGAACGAAATCCTTTGTTTACATGGAAAAGAGATCCATTGTTTACTATAAGAGACCATGTGAAGCTTTAAAAAACGAATATTCTTAAAAAATACAGGGTGTTTACCCGACCGCTTACTTTATAATTGCCGGACATTTCTCGGTTTTCTCTCGGTCAATTGTCTACTTTTCATGGCCAATTCAGAATAGTAAAAACGATTTGAATAATTCCAAAAAATTTAAATTAATTATTTCAATGATGAAAAAAGCGCTTTTAAATATTTCGAAGATTTCTGATTCGGAACAGGGAGTTTTGTAAATAAAATTATAATTCTGAATTTAAACAGGGATCTTTATTAAATTCTATTCTTGCTAATTATTATTAAAATTATTTTACATAATTCCTTTTCCATGTGAAAAATTCTCTTTTACAAGGTAAATTATAATTTTTCATGGAAACTGCCTGTTTGAAAATGAACATTATCATTCTTTTCACAAATCTCCTATTCCTAGTCAATGTTATGTTGTATCAATTATATTATACATTTTTTCTTTCATGTCAAAAATTACCTATTTCAAAAAAAAAGTTGATTCTTTATGTAAATTATAATTCTTTACGAAAATTTATTGTTCGATCTCAGAATTATAATGCTTTTACAAAATTCCGGGTCCCAAAGTCAAAGTTATAATTCTTTACAGGAATTTCCTGTCTCAAGCAGAAATTATAATTCTTTACGAAAATTTTCAGTTCTATTTTAGAATTATAATTCTTCTAGGAAATTCCCTGTCGCATAGTAAAAATTATAATTCTTGGCGGAAATTAACTGCCCTAAAGTCACAATTATAACTCTTTATGTAATTCCCAGCTCTCAGTTAAAATTATAATTCTTTACATGAATTACCTGTCCCAATTGTGAAAATTATATTTCTTTACTAAAATTTCTAATCCCAAACTCAAAATTACAATTATTTACTAAAATCGCCTGTCCTAACTTAGAATTATAATATTTTTTTTAGAAAGTTCACTGTTCCAAGTCAGGATTGTTATTGTTTTGGAATATTTCGAATTCAAATATTTCAAGGATATTCAATAGACTACAAGGAATTTAAAAGAACTTGATAAGATTTTAATGAAATTGCATTTAGTCCTAAAGGACTTTTCAACAGATTTAAAGTTTCCTCACAGATATAAAGGCATTTGAGAGGATTTCATGGAAATTATTGTCATTGAACTAAAATTGATTAATTAATTCGACTAAAATTCACCGCATTTCAATAGATTCGAAAAGATTTTATAGGGGTTAAAAAAAAACAAGGTATGTACGTCAGAAATTCCAGAGTGATAAACCTCATCTCTAAATCTCATAACGATTAATTAATTATAATTATTATTTATTATCAGAAAAACGATATTGTTTTCAAAGTATGAGAACGGGCTTAGCTTACGATGAACGTGATACTCTTGCTTAGGCAGATTTCGAAACTGTAGAGAAAAATTACGCAAAGTTTACATACGTATACTATAAAACAGTTCCACATGTTTTTTGGTACGCTGATTCCAAATATTTTTTTAGTTCGGCTGTTAATTGAGCGGTTTCATAGATAAAGAGAAAAAATGGTTATAACCCACCCATAGGCTCTATCGCACAAGCCCCAGCACAATATCAAGAAAAAATAAAACCGCTCGCTGAAAATCTATCGCTTGTACCAGTTTTGCAAGATTATTCTGATGCAGACGAATAATAAAAAATATAAGTTGTTAACTAAAGCACCTATAATTTGTAGCACACCGATTTGCGCCGAAAGCAAGGTACGCTTCACTGAGAATGGCGTACAGAAAGAGGGCAGGTGGGGGGGGGGGGGCCATGCAACTTTTGCGAAAGGAAGGGAAAAGGGGGAAACACATGAATGTTTCAAGGTCTAGCAGCTCTTATTACCGAACAAAAAGAATTATTCCACGTAAAAAATATTAGTGGCCCTGAAGAGGGACGATTGTTTAATCAGAAATAAAAAAAGATATGCGATGTGTGTCCGTCGGTTGAGTCCACGTCCCCTCTAGGCGGCAACACCGAAGGTCCTCTACGACGAATGACTAGTGTAGGTGATGTAGGGCTATGTCCCCGCCAGGCGGCAACTCTAGAGGTCCCCTACAACGAATGAGTAGTGTAGGCGGTGTGAAGCTAGGTCAAGGTCCCCCAGGCGGCAACTCTGAAGGTCTTTGGTGAGTGTGTTTATTGCGAAATAACCGAAAAAATATTCCTAAACCTATGTTAATATTAGATGTTTGATGACTTACAATATTATACCTAGGGGAGGGGAAGAGGGTCAGGTTTAAAAATAATTAACCCTTTAATAATAGATTTAATGCTTTCACGATGATTCATTATGATAAATTTAAATTTAAAATTTAAAAGCTTTTTCGGGTTTCAATCGTGTGATTGGCCGGAGCGCCACATGGTAGGGACTGCTCGGACTTGATTGGCCAATCAAGTCTCTTTTAAAAAACCCGGGAGGACGGACAGCCAAATCGGATTGGTATTATATCCATTGTCCCTATTCATGTTATCAGGGTGTTTTAAGATTTCGATTGCTTCTATATGTTTTCTTGGAAAAATATTGTGCGTTTTTGCGATGACGGTTGTTTTTTCAAATAAAATGCTATGTCCTGTTTCAATATGATGCTCAGCTAGTGCTGATTGCGTGAAATGTTTTAGCCTGACTTTACTCTCATGTTCCTTTAAACGTTGGCTCACCGCCCTCCCGGTTTCTCCAATATAGACTTTGCCACAAGAACAAGGGATTTTATATACTCCCGGATCACTGAGAGGTGCCTTTTTATCTCTAGGATTGTTTAAAAGTTGTCCAATTTTAGCAGATGGTTTAAATATGGTTTGGATGTTGTGTTTGTTGAGAATTCTTCCTATTTGTTCTGTGATACTTTGAATGTAGGGTAGGATTATGGTATTTTTTCTCACCTTTTCCTATCAAACAATCTCAGATTTGACATTTGGTCTACATTGGACCGCATATCATTTGACCAATCCCAACGGATTAAAGATCTTTCTACTCAAAAACAAAAAATAAAATTTGACAAATTACTTCC